>BGNK01000340.1:34624-51998 GCA_003297005.1 Symbiodinium sp. clade A Y106 | reverse complement strand
GCTAATTAAATTTTAAAGATTTTAAAGCCATTGAAATTTTAAAAATCCTTAAAAATTAATTGGCCCGCCAATTAAATTTTAAAGATTTTTAAGATTTTTAAAAATTTAATGGTTTGCTAACTTTTCCAAAGCCCAAACCTTGGCCCATTTAAATTTTATGGATTTTAAAGATTTTAAAGCCATTGAAATTTTAAAAATCCTTAAAAATTAATTGGTCCGCCAATTAAATTTTAAAGATTGGAAGATTTTTAAAAATTTTAATGGTTTGCCAACTTTTCCAAAGCCCAAACCTTGGCCCATTTAAATTTTAAGGATTTTAAAGATTTTAAGGCCATTAAAATTTTAAAAATCCTTAAAAAAATAATTGGCCGGCTANTTCCAAAGCCCAAACCTTGGCCCATTTAAATTTTAAGGATTTTAAAGATTTTAAGGCCATTAAAATTTTAAAAATCCTTAAAAAAATAATTGGCCGGCTAATTAAATTTTAAAGATTTTAGAAGCCATCAAAAAATTGAAAATCTTTAAAACTTGAAAGGCTAGATATCCGAATACCGATCTCTGTGGCAAAGAATTATACCAACCAAGCCGAATAACAACCAAGCCGAATGCCAAATAGAGCATAAAGGTCCTACGTACGTACCCCTATATCCTTAAGGGTTCTACGAAGCTTTAAAATTTGGGGCGAAAGGGTCCAAGCATACACACAAGAGGTACATCGATCCTTGTGGTCCGCCTTAAACTCTGTAAATCCTGACCCTTATAAACCCCAAGAACCGGACAGCCTTGAGGCATAAACCCTAAATGCCAGACAGCCCTTTCAAGGTCTCAATCAAAGCAGCGACCTCGAATCGATGGTCTCCGAGCTGCGAGAGCGGCCCGTTGGTGAGGTTTGAGGGTGATTAGGTTGAGAGTTTGGGGGTTTAGGGTTTAAGATATTGGGTTTGACGAGCTTCAGCCAGTCTCCTCCATATTCCCTATGTACTTGCATCACGCCATGCACCAAAACACTGCTGTACACATTTAGGCCGCTGCCTTCGGGGTTTGGCCAGTTGTGCTCGAGCAGTTTCCGCTACCTTGCTTCTTTAACAAACGAGGGCATACTACCCTAAACCCTAAACCCCTAAACCCTGAAACCTACCTGTATCCCCAATCCTTACAAAATAGTAGGTTATGACCCCTTCTTTAGAGGGTCTAACCCCTAAGCCCCTAAAGCAATAGGTTTTTGGATTCCCAGGTATGTCCCATAGTTAGGGTTGTAAACTATAATATAGCCCAGTAACGCATCGAAGCATGAACTGTTGAGACCTTCCGTTTGTCGAGTTATGCGGGTTTCCGAAAACTACGGGTACCTTGTTTGGTATCCTCATAATAAGGATCCTACTAGTTAGCGTGCTATATTAGGGTCCCTTATTTCCGGAAACTCCCATATGACTCAAACAGCGTATGCTAGGTGCTTTGTTGGAATTCCTCGGGCTCATATTAAAAAGTCAAATGGTAATCAAAGGGGTCGGAGTGGTTTGTAAGATTATCCTTAGGGTTCTTCAATATAGTGATAGTACGATACCACATTTTACACCCGCCACCCCTATTCTGATCATGAAGGCTCCTCTACTACACCCCTAGCTCCCTCTCTAATTATACTGGACCATGCCACACAACCCTGTTGTAATTCTCAAGACCAAAGGCATTCCGCACGTATCTATCGAATCGGCAAGGCTCACGTTTTAGTTGTTTCGGGTCGTAAGACTGTTGGCAATCATGCACCATCGACACCTGCTGAGTCCGGAATCGTGCGTCTTCAACCCTGGTTCCAGAATTTAAGCCCCAAATCGGGTCTACGCCCGAATCACCCGAACTCCGCGGACGCTTTGGGCTCCAAGACGACCTAAACCCGACAGAATCAGAACTGCGAACCTGAACCCTCGAAAACTCTCAGGCTTGGTCTCAATCAAGACCAGGTGGCCAGCACCATCGAGAAGCCGCTGCGGCATGAACTTTACAGTGCTTTTCTGCTTTGAAGGATTAAGGGATCTATGCGGGTTCCTCTAAATGGGTCGGTCCTTTAAGGGATCTATATGTTCCTTAAATGGGTCCTTTAAGGGGATACTCTTTCTGCTCCCTTTTGCGAAAACCCTGATTTTCTTGGGATGTTCTGTTGAGGTGTCCGTAGGCCCGTAGGGCGCTTCTAATTGAGATTCCGGTTGGTCACACAGTTGGCACTTTCACTGTAAAGTGCTCATATAGAAACTAGGGGTTTAGGGTTGGAGGGCAAGCCCTTTGAGCATGCAGGCATTGCTTCCTTACGCCTTGACCGGGGGGCACAAGGACTTACAGAAACCCTCTGCTATTCATCAGCTGCCTGTTTTACCTCCCAAAAGTTGAAGATCGGACCCGCCGAGCCGCCGACACCTTGTCAAACCTTTCATGGCGACCCGGAAGTCTGAGAATCCTGTTTACCTTCACCCTAACACGGAGCTCCCTGTTTGTGGTTACCTGTTGTGTTGAAATGTTCTTGTCATAGCTATCTTCCTATCCATAGAATAGGTCACCCAAGACACACAGTGGTGCAAATCTAGGGTCTGGGCAGAACCCCGAAGCCCTATGACGGGCAACTTTAAAAACTCGAAACCGCATATCCACCTCCCCTTAAACACAAGCGACCTTTAACAAGCAAGCAAAGAACACACCAGCCGCCAAAAGCCAGAGAAATCTATAACCCTGTACTCAAACCCGAAACCCTAAACCCCGAAACCCTAAACCCGAAACCCTAAACCCCGAAACCCTAAACCATAAACCCTAAGCACCGAAAAAACAAAACAATCGAGGTGGCCATCGGGCCGGAATCTCGCCCCGGCTTTCTCAGTCAAGCCGTGTCTTGCTTGCGCTTGAAAGGTTTAGGGTTTAAAGCCCTAGGGGGCTCCTTTAAGGGTTCCTAAAAGGGATCTATAGGGTTTTGGGTTTAGGGTTTATGGTATACCTGTGGATCCGAGAACGTACTTAAGGGTTCTACCATCTAATTAAGGGGTCATAACCTACGTACTGCTTTGTAGGGTTTGGGGCCACAGGTAGGGCTTAGGGTTTAGGGTTTGGGGTGTTCAACTGGCGTGTTTTGGAAGTTGCCGTTAAGGGTTGCTTAAGGTTTATTTGGGATAAAGAGACTGCAGAGTTTCATGGCTGTTATGAGGGATGGTTAAAACGGTATCGGGTTCAGGATTTTGGGGCTCGTGGCTGCGAGTTCAGTTGATGATCTAGGGCTGAGGGCCTTGGTGTTTTGTGGTTTGGGCTTCCAGCTTAGGGCCCAACAAGGATTAGAATTGAGTACTGCCCCCATACAGTAACAGTCTATAATAGGGCTACTATTATTAAGGGCCTAATATATCTATACGATGAATGTTCTTCAACTGCTACTGAGTGAGGGCAGTATCCAAGATTAGAGTTTCAGGAAGTATAGGAGCCCGAACAAACACCAGACATATTCGAGGCCCTATGTTAAGTCATCATAGTAAACTTCATTGAGAACTTTAGGCTTCTGGAACCTGTAAAGGAACCTTGTAGACCTATAGGAACTTCAGTAGTACTAGTTTCCTCAGAAGTTCGCCAGGTACCAAGAGTTCCTCTCTGCTGTGGCGCGGCGTCTTTTGTTCAGTGTTCGTTTGCGCGTTTTTGGGTGAGGTGTGGGCGATTTCCGTGTAGTTTGCTGGCAGCTTTGTAGGCATTGACTGTCGGGAGTTTCATGGTTAGTCAGTGCCTATATGTACTAAATGTGATCTTATCAGTGGCTCAGAATTTCGGACTTGTTTTAAGCATTCAGTCTTGCAGCTGTTTGCAATTGGCATGTTCAGCATTACTTGCTTTCGACAGTGACTTAGACCCTCGCCTAAATCCTAAACCCTAGGTAGTACATATGAACCCGCAAAAAATTAAACCTCAGCCTTCGGGTCAGGCGTCTTTTGTAGGCTTAAGCATCCGTATAGACGAGCTGAAATGATCAGAACATTTTTTGGCTTGAATATACGCATGATATATGAGTCGTTTGCATACAAACTGTGCATAGAATGTAGGCATATACAGTTTTCGGGTTCTTGAAAAAGATAAAGCTGTTGTGTTCAATTTTATGGCAGGTCCATGTCTACATGTATGTGTGTGTGTATATGTATATGTATGTTTCTGTGTCCCTTTCCTATTTTGTTTACATATACACATATGCATGCATACATACTTGTGTATATTCCTTGGGGTTCTCTATTATAAGTATACTACAAAGGAGCCCAAAGCCCTATTATATTTATCATTAAGCCACTACATTAGGTTAACTAAAAGCAGACTCGCCTCAAGGTGTAAACCCCAAGGTGCAGACTTTCCGTGGCACAATTTTACACCTTCACAGCATGCTCAGATCCGGTCGGTATCCTGCATCCTACACATTCGCTAGGGTTTAGGGTTTAGGGGTTAAGCGTCTATTCCTGTCCAACCCCACCAAAAACCAAATCGGCAAATCATGCATCTGCGGTCTCATTCTTTGCAGGTTGATTCTCCCGATGAGCTGTCGTCAGTCGACATATGTTCACTTTTCGGAACATGAAGTGTTTGTGTTCCTGACTTGCTCCTGCTTGCCAAAGTCTGCAGGTCTGCGGTGCATGGGCTCCACGCAAAAAAACCTAAACCTTACACCCAAAAGCCCAGCCTTGGGATGAAGGCGCAGCCCAACAGCAACAGTAGGCTCAAGTTCTACATATGTTTAGGGTTTAGGGTTTAGGCTGTTACTCACCCAAAGCGAAACTGTTCTGAGCTTTTGGAGTTGTACATGTTGGCTATGTGTTTGAAAAAACATGAGCAAGGGTTTTTGAACCCGGTTGCTGCAGAGAGAGAGAGAGAGAGAACCGAGGTGCCGCTTAAACAAACGAGGAGCATTCTAGGTGTTTCGGGTCATTCTCTTTCATGGATGGCGGCGCATTTGCTACTCTAGGCGATGCATTTATCCTCAAACACTGAACGCTCAATGCCTAACCCTTCTCCTGAACCCGAACCTGTTCTCAACCCTAAGCCAACAGCCCTTACACTCATATTCAAAAAGGGTTTGAGGTGTAACTACTATTGCGGTATTATGCAGCGACCCTGGTGGGAATACTATGGCTAATTCTTCGGACCCCGGTATTGCAGCAATTCAGTTTGAGGTTGGCCTCAGCAACGAGGAGATTAGGAAAGTGTTGGCTTCGCACCCGCGACTGCTCACTCTGAATATCGACGAGAAGATGCAGCCGATAGCTGCTCGGCGGTAGCTTTGAGGATTCCTCGAGGGTGGAGGCATCCTTTTTGACTGGTGCTTGTGATTTCGGGTACAGTAGGTTTTCGGGTATAGTCAAAACCTAAGTCTATCATGTTTTTCCTCAACCCTCAACTCTTAACCTTAGGAACCCTAAACTTTATCGTTTCTTAGCTGAGCCTTCAGAACTCGATGCTAAGCCCGAAACGTGCGTTTCTTCTGCAGACGACCGAAGCTGCTGAAGCGGGGGATTCGACCAATCCAGGTCCAACTTCTCAGGCTGCTACACAACCTTCTTAGGCCTGAAACCACAAACCTCTCAAGCCCTATAAACCCAAAATCCTATCCTCGAACAATAAGCCGTATGCTCCCCAAACCAGAAATCTAAGCCCTGAGCCCTAATCCCTACAAACCTGAAACCCCACAGACCCTAAACCCACAAACCCAAAACCCTCAACCATGAAACCTAAACCGCCTCAAACCCCCTAAGCCCGAGGGCACCTAAACAATAAACCCTGATCTTTCGAGGCCAGAAACGGTCGATAAACCTACCTTTGGTTAGTAAGGCATGGAAGAGTGGTAGCAATAGTAGTTACAATTGCACCCCATTCCTCCATTCCCTACTAACCAAAGGTAAGATTCAGGGTCTGCCGGTTGAAAGGGTGACTAGTCTGCAACCCTAAACCCTAAACCCCGGGCCGTCGTTCTCCAAGGTCGATTTCTTCCGGCTCCTTGGCCTGAGAATCGCTTGAAGACAGGGGTTTCCCGTCAGGGGTTCCTTTAAAGGAACCCTTAAAGGAGCACTTATAAGGGCTCCCTTAAAGGTTCGTGTGTTTGGGGTTTAGGGTTTAGGAGCTGGGGTTTATGATTTATGATTTCAGTGTTTGAAGCCAACTGATGAAAGCCCTCGAAGTAGGCCCACTTGGTAGTGAAAGGCAGCACTTGTTGATTACAAACGCAAACCCTCCCTTTTCAGCCCTAAACTCCTAAACCCTAAGTCCCACGACCTCGCCGAACCTGAACAAAAGTTTGAGCCCTGAGCCCCAAAGTCCAAAACCGAAGCCCTAAAGCCGAAAAGCCCTAACCCTAGCAACGCGCGTGCAGACACCTAGGAAAACCTGTAAACTCAAGCTTATACCCCGTAAATAACCTTCACAGTACCACACCAAAGAGTACCGAACGTGAACCGACAAACCCCGCTTTGAGGCCCAGGGATGTTTCGGGCTCGGAGCACTAGAGTGTAGGTTTGTTTTCCGGGCCTCTACCCATAGGCTCCGTAGTAGTTCCTTTTGGTGGTTCATATTTAGAATCCTAAAAGGTAATCCCAAGAAGGAACTACTATGGAGCCTATGGGTATGCTCGGGTGTATAAACGAGTCGTTCGCGTTTTAGGATACATGTGGTGTAGGGCTTGGGGTGAAAAAGTGTTTTTTTTTTGCTGTTGCCCAGCCGGGTCTTTTAGACCCGATGTAGCAAACCAGACGTATTCTGTTATGGGCTCGCCGGGTTCGGCAGTGAGCGAGTGAGCGAGCGTGGGGGCGGGGCGCGAGCAAAAATAACAAAAAATCACACCACCCGCCCACCGGCCGTGTTTTTTTTGTCGCTCCCCCGGGCCTGTTTAGACCAGGATTGCCGGGCGTCCAAGGCCCCGTCGAAAATTGTGAAGCCCAGCGGGGTGCAACAACAAAAACACTCTGGACGGAGCCCCACCGGAGCGCAACAAAAACACAGTGGACGCCCGTGGGTGCACAGCAAAAAGGAATAGGATCAGTAACACAAAAAAAACACCCTGGTCGGCTTGGGGCCCAAGATTAGGGTTTAGGGTTTAGGGTTGACGGGTGAGAACATACATGCCTTAGCAGGGCGACTCCTTTGCACCTACTCTCCGACTGGCCTAGGCTAAACCCTAAACCCCAAAATCCCAAATGGTAGTTTCCGGAAGTTAGGGTTAGGGACCCCGACATAGTACCCAAATAGTAGGATCCTTCTTATAAGGACACCCAAATAAGGTAACCCTAATTTCGGAAACTCCCAACTCAACGAAGCAGCTCTCAACTCCCTGTGCCAACGACGTCGCTGCAGCCCAGGGAGCAGGGTCTGGATCAAGCCAGCATCGTGCGCATCATCAGCCGCTTCCCTCGGATCTTCGACTACAACCTCTCGGTGCCCCGGAGACGTTTGGTGTCTTACGACTGTGGTGTTTTAGGCTTCGGGTTAATTGGATCGCACAAGGGCTCGTGGTTCCGTCGAAGGTCTGACATGGTTTTAAGTGTACGCCATAAACCCTAAACCCTAAACCCAGGGGTTAAGTCCAAGATCGAAGCTGTAAATACTGTGGGTGCAAGCGCAACACCCTGATCGAAGAACGTCAGACCTGACGGATAGAGCGCTCAGGGCACCCCAACACTTTGCAACATCAATAGCAATAGCCAGAAGGGGTTTATACTTAGAGTATTTTTAGTTTATAATTTATAACCATGGCAACCATAGTCGGAATCATAGTTCCAAGCAACAAGGTAGGTTGGTTCTAGTTCTAGTTCTTCGAGCTTGTCCCCGTTGAAGCTATGCTGGCAGTGCTGTGAATGTTCGCTAGCATCGTAGACATGACGCTTGCCTGCATATGCACAGCATCCATGCACAAAATGAAGGGAAACGGACATGACATGAAACGAATTGAGACGGAATGGAGTGGACCGCCATGTCTGCAATGCAGAGACTGGAAGAGTATGATCGAATGGAATAAGCTACATGCAAAGAAAGGCATGAATTAATGGATTGATGCATTGAATGGAACGACATGGATGAAAGAAAGAAAGGATAAATCAATGCATGCATGCAGGAACGAGTGAATGAATGAATGCAACATGAATGAATGACTGGTTAAATGACAGTGAATGAATGACAATGAATCAATGACAATGGAATGAATGAATGAATCAATGAATGAATGAACGAACGAATGAACGCATGAATGAGTGAATGGATGAACTGAATGAAATGAATGAATGCATGAATGAATGAATGAATGAATGAATGGAATGAAATGAAATGAAATGAATGAAATAAATCAATCGAAATGAAATGAAATGAAATGAAAGAAAGGTTGAATGAAATGAACGAACGAGTTCATGAATGAAAGCTACGTAAATCAAACGACATGAAGCGAAAGGACTCGAGTCGAAGCGAAACGAAACACAATGGAATGGACATGAAATGGAAGTGGAAATCACACGACATGATGAGTGAAAGAATCCAGGATTCACAAGGGTTCTATTTATGTACATATGTATGTGGTATGTGCCGAGTTAATTATCCGTCCCTGTGTGTGTCTGTGTCTAGCCATTAGTGCGTGTTTTGCTCCAGTTCGTAGTATACGTTCATATGCAGACGCGATCGTTTGTGTTAAGCGTTTCGCTTCCTCAAACGGTGTCCGTGCGAAATCTCCGCAGCCCATACCTCTACTTCCTATATGGTCTAACTCGCCGCTTTAAGAACTGCTTGCTGGTCTTGAGCGTAGGATCTTCTCAACCTAAGCTTGCTTCGTTGAAAAAGTTCACTCACCGTCCCGGTGTCTGCAGATTGCGATTTCCTAGTTGGGGGTGGTAGGAGAGACTGGCAAATCTAGATGAGTTTCTTGCTGCCTCATGAAGTGCTGACCCTGCGCCCTAGAGTTCAAGGATCAAAACCACTATGTCGTTGGGTTTATGGCTATGAAGGCTCCCATTACCTTAATAACCGGCTACTGGGTCACAGAATGACATTTGACCAGTACGCTCTTTGTTAATTTGCTGAAGCCTTAGGGGATGGCTGGGGTTTAAGATTCTGACTTCGGGTTTAGGCCTCGTGATTCAATTTCCTGATGATGTGTTCCCTTCTAGTCGCTCCTTCGTAGCACCAGCTAACCTATTTTTAGTACACTATACCCACATGCCGTATGGTACTACTTATATTAAGGTCTTTGTATTAGGCTTTGCTGGGGGCGATGCTCGTTTCAGGTTTTCGATGTGAGGAAGAGAGGCAGATCCCAAACCGTCCAACAAGCCGGGTGATCTTTGAACCCTAAACGCGAAATCCCAAACCCCAAACCCCACATCCTACCTGCAGCCTGCAAAACCTCCCTTGTTGAGGAAGCTTGTAAAGAAACTATAGCAGGCTTTTTGAGCCATAGTCAAACCCTAAACCCTCACCCCAAACCCTAAACCACAAACCCAAACATTTCCAGACGCCAGGCGAGCTTGAAACCCTGGGCAGCCGGCCTTAGTGAAGCAGGCACCTGCCAGCCTGGTTTAGGGTTTAGAGGGCCTGGTTTAGGGTTTAGGGGATAAACTGTTTAATCTATAGTACCATCCACAAATATAACACCCAGAGTATGCATTCACATTCACGTTAAAGATGTTTTCGAACAGCTTTCCCGGCACTCTCCAAACACTGAGCCCTTCAGATAGCCTGTGTACCCAGAGGCTCCAGCACCTCTTAAAGATGAGGAATAGGGTTTAGAGGGTTTAGGGTTTAAGGTTTAGGGACAGACTTTTATAGGGTTTAGGGTTTAAGGTTTAGGGACAGACTTTTATAGGGTTTAGGGTTTAAGGTTTAGGGACAGACTTTAGTTCATACAGAAGAGGACTTGGCAACTGAGTGGGTGCACTTTACACTTTTTGGGATAGTATTACCCACTATAAAACTAAAAATGTGCACTTTCTGGGTCTTATGAACTCAGCAACTAAGAGGAGGTTGCTCTACCGAAGAGATATGCCTTAATTGAGGTGTTTTGGGGTCTCTGGGCACTTGGACGACCATGGGACTTAGTAACTAGGGTTATAAGTACCTTAATTGGGGTTATTATATGAAATCGTAAGTATGGTTTCCATCTTCATAACCCTGGTTACTAGGTCTCCTGATCCTTTAATTACGCTTATAGAGCCCTTATAGTACCCTTATAGAAACCCTATAGAAATGCAATAGAAACACATAAAAACCTTGATAGATCCTTTAACCGTCTTCCAAGACACGAGCGGCATCCTGATAGGTCTCAGCCCCGTACAGATCGCCAAAGTCTTCGTGAGCTACCCGACGGTCTTCAGCTACAACTGCGAAGTGACTTGGGCCCTTTTGGCCCTATACTTCCAAGGACATAGTGAAGGCCCTAGACCGCTTAAGGACCCAATAATATGGTCCCAAAAAGCTTAAGGTAACAAGCTTATGGCAAGACGGTTTTTGTAACTCTTGGCCACTGTCCATGGTTGGTGGTACAACGGCCAAGGGACCTCTTCTCCACAAGGTGTCAACAGGATGTTTGTGTCTTGTCTTGTAATGTGCTAGTGACTTGACCCTACAGGTGTATGTAAGGTTGCTGAACTGAAGGGGTCTGCGTGGTTCATTGCAGGATATGGGGATATTCCCTAACCTCCCAAAACCCTAATAAGCCCTGAGCCCTCAATATATCTAAACTCAGCTTAATCGCTGATATTCTCAATGACCTTGGCATTACGTCGTCTCCTGGGTTTAACATTATAGGGACTTAATTCAACATGCGTGATTTCAGCTGTGATTTCAGTATATTATATGTAGTTTGGGGCTATGAGGAAAGTTGTGAATTCAGTATATTATATTAATTTTGGGGCTATGAGGACAGAATGAGTCCCTGGTACTGTTGCACGGTGACCTGGGAAACTAAGGTGACCCTGCCGCCCAAAATCGAGCCTTGGATCATGTGTTTGGCCTCCATGTTCGCTAAACCCTACCTAGAGTCGCTCATACCCTACCACTTTCTTAGGATACCTGGTTTTATGTTTAGGTTCTGTTGTATAGAGAGTAGCTAGATACCCTAAAAAGCGATAAGGTGAGAGCCTACACGTAAACCCTATTGCTCGCAGAGATTGTGTGCTGAAGGAGTCGACTGGGCTTCAGGTGTAGGGTTCCGTGTTGGGCCAAGCTAAGCTGGCGACCCATCCCGAAATGTTCACTATATTTACCGTGGTAGTCTGCATCTTAAGTAAGGGAGTGTGCGACTAATTATGCTGCACCGAAGCCATGAACATTTGAGCCCCGCGCCTCCAACCTGAAAGCAGCCCAAGGAAACCTTTGCAGAACTGGGCATGAGCGATGCGGACGTGGGAAACTAGGTGAAGCTTTGGGAAACTTGTTTATTTTCCTTATGGTCCTCCATACGTAGTTTTGCGTGAATACTTTTTGGGAGGCCTTCAAGACAACCCAGGAAAGCTTATTGCCGGCTTTCCGCGTATTCTGGGCATAAGCTCCCAGAGCATCAAGTCTGTCGTGGACTGGTGTCAGGAAGTAGGTGCCTCGATCAAAAACCGAAATGGGTATAGGGGTCCTTCTGTGCAGTTTAGGTTCCTCGGGTCGGCAGACGAGGTTGCTCGGCTAGTGATCGTATATTTCAGAACAAGTAAGAACTGTCCCAGATAGAATGATAGAAACGGCAATCTGGCTGTTGAAAGCAAAGTGCAGCCCAGCATGTTGGCTAACAGCCATATTTGCCGGTCTCGTAATATTGTTGCGTCCTAAACACTAAACTCGGCGGCATGCGGCTTGAGGATCTTCGTAGCCAGTGACTCCAATACCCCTTAATTAAGGCATATAATATATCTTAAACCTTATTCGCCATCCTACTATAATTTAATATATTCCGCAATTAAGGGCTATTGCAGTCTCTTGGTGCTCAGGGCTAACACCAGCCGACAATCGAAAACACAAAATGCAGTCTTAAGAATATTACTACCGGCGAAAGTGTAAACCTGATTGAAAAATCCACATGGACCTTTTGTTGAATGCAGGTGCAGCTCAAACTGCATGTTAACGTGTTTGCTTTCGGTTCTGTATTTATGAATGTAACAATCCGAGTCCCCTTGCCCTGGAAAGTCCCAAACACCGCTTCCAAAACCGAGTCGACAAGGACAGTGTGTAGCAGCACTGTAATGGAGCCCTCCGAAGCAAATAGGTTCAGGAATCGTTGACCCTAAACTCCACACCCGTAGGCGAAGAACCCGCTATAGAATCCTTGAAGCACTCCGTAAAGAAACCCTCAAAGGAATCCTCAAGGCACATTTACAACAACCCTCAAAGCCCTCAGCCGGAACCCTAAAACTCTAAAACCCTAAACAAAACCCTAAAACCCAACCCTAAAACCCAAGGCCTCGACGATGATGAGACGGGCCGGCTGATTCGAGCTGCCCCCACCGTCCTAGGCAGGGACCTCTTGTTTTTGGCTTAAGTTGTTTAGGGTTTGGATCCTAAGTTTTAGGTGTTTTTCGTTCAATTCAGGCTTTCGGTGCAAATTTTGATGGTGTTGAAGGGAGTTTCGATGGGAGTCATAGGCTGCCCGAAGTCTCGAGTTCAGGGGGGTCTGGGGATTGGGTCTAGTGCTGGGGGCTTTAAGGTCTAATTAGGGTTCAGGGTTTGGGGTTTACGATGCAGGGCTTTGGTTTATGGCTATGTCTCCAAACAACAGGCATTGAGAGCCTGATCTGTTCAGGTTTTCTGAATGTTCATCTGGACGATTTTGGGATAACTAGTCGTTCGGCGTGCTAAAGCTTGGGCTTGACAGTCATGCTCTAGGTCATACTGTAGATCTTGCAAAGGTTACATCGTGGCGTTATACACGCGGCTGAATGAAGGCATTAAGGCTTTGAGCTTCAGGGAAAGAACCTGTCCGCCAGCTTCTAAAGTAGCACTTCAACCGAATAGTCTGGTTAGCAAGAAGGGTCGATGGTGCACCAAACAACTCTGCGCGGAGACACGAGTAAAGCTGATTTGGATGACATGAAGGGTGCAAAGAAAGGAAGGACAGAACTCGGCTGTTGCACGGGCTGGAAGTAATGGAGTCTTGTGCCTTCCTTCTGGCAAGCTAAAGCTACGCGCCCGGAACCACATTTTAGGGTTCGCGGCTTTGCCGAGGCTTTAAAGCTTGCGGTTGGGGCTTATCCTTCTCAGAACTTGTCATCAGCCCACCCTTGTTGATGTTGAGGATCTCGATCCGGATCTTCTGAACACTCTGCAAAGTAGGTTCGTGTACGAGTAATGTGGCTAAGAAGGCTTACATACTCATCTCGATTGGGCTTTACATCGAAGGTTACAGGATGTTTACCTTGGGATCCGAAAAACATACCGTTTTAAGGGTTCTACCCTCTGATGCAGGGGTCATAACCTACTATTTTTCAGGGTTTGGGGATACAGGTATGGAGTGTCACAGAGTTTCAGGCTTGATGGACCTAGGACAATCGACTTGTGACGCACGGCTGGGAGCAGGTCGACCACATTCTTAGTGTAGCCTTTGTAATACTGCCGTGCCCCTTGTCCGTATAAGCCTTGAACCCCCAGAAACAAATAAAGAACTCCTCAATAGCCTTGAGACGTCTAGCCTCTAAATCCCAAGAAGCACAGAACCTCAAAAAACCCTGTAACACCATCGAATCTTATATGTTTTTTTCCTGCGAGAGACCCTGTAAAGCCCTGAAAACTCGACATTGCTCGACCTTTGCACGCTTAACCCTTAAACACGTCATACCCCGGAGTGCCGGTTGTGTAACGAATGCACTGCACCTTATCCCTAGGAATCTAAGGACTCATATATTAAGGCTTTTGGGCCCAAAGACCATACTATATAAGGCTTTTGGGCTTTTCCGATGCCCAGGGTATGGTAATTGGAGCCATTTGGAGCCCATTGGAGCGCTAGGGCTACTAACGCTCAACGGCTTCAGGCTTCAGGCTTTTTGGGATTTAGGATGGGTTACGTAACAGATGCATAATTTCCTATAGTAGTTGGAACCCTGCTCATACCAACCGGGCTATGGGAGCGGAGATTTTCGAAACAGGTCTCCGTGAAGAGCGGCTTGACGAGACTGTGCGATGCGTGTGCAAGGCTGGCTGCAACCGGACGGAAGCCGTGCGCGTTCCTGGCCTTTCAATAATTCCAAAAATTTCTGAAGCCCTAGTACTCTAACGGCTGCTTCTACGACTACCGTTACCACCACCACCACCACTACGACCACGACCACGAGCACCACCATTACCTCTACCACACTACCACTACGACTATACCACCACCACGACCACGACCGCTACGCTACAACCGCCACCACCACCACCACCACCACCGACACCGACACATCTCACACCTTCCGTGCCTGATATTGGCTACGATGCTTGCGACTGTCCTTACCACCCGCAGCAATAAGCACAGAGAGTTGTGTCGGTCTTGAAGACAGCCGAGGTGATCGCACAGAGTCCTTCAGTCCTAACCCTCGCCGTGAAGAACCTGGATCTGAAAATAAAGCTTTTTCGGCGATACTTCTCAACAAAGGACCTGGCAAACTTCCTGTCGCGCAAACCTAAAGTCCTCACTCATGCCTATAGCCGACTGGTACACAGATTGAGCCTGCTCAAGCAAGCCGAACAACTTGAGCAATGCTCCTACCTGTTGGGTGCGACTGACTCGCAGTTCAACAGGTGGGGTTCAAAGCAGGCTTCCAAAGCTTTTAAGAAATAATTCGTTGGAGCAGTTTGCACTTGAAATTCGCAGTGCATGCTTAGTGCAGCGATGACGGAGAACTCGAGATGAAAGTTGCTGGCTCAGACGCGCGGAACTCATAACACCTCCACACCCACGCATGTACTTTGATCTACGGCCGGGCATTTGCATGCACAAGGTCATTGCATAGTCGGGGTCTGTTACGCAGTGCTTGATTCTATGACATTCTACAAGCTTCCATGCCTTGAGTTTCAATTCATACTAAACAGCGGCCCTTTGCCGCCTGCATTGCTATTTCATTTTCGATACTGGAAACTATTGCTTTCTTCTCGAATCTTAGCCTCGAGAAAAGATACCTTGCCACGCAAAGCAGTCCTCGTTGTCAAAGATATCGTTGTCCCGAAGGCTATGTAGTGTATACATATTAGTTTATGCTTAAGCCTTTCAAGGGCTCGAAAATAGGAAAACTAGTTAGTTCATTAAATGAAGGCCGAAGTGTATGCTATAATATATATATATACACACATAGTATACACTTCGGCCTTCATTTAATGAACTAACTAGTTTTCCTATTTTCGAGCCCTTGAAAGGCTTAAAAGCATAAACTATATAGGCACGTGGAGCCTGAGGGTGCTGCGGAAGCTTCCAGAACCCGAATCCTGAAGCCCACCAGGGGCTCGCCTAGGAACGTTGCTTTTGGTTTAGGGTTTAAGGGACTTTTGCTTTATAGCCCTGTGCCCTGATTGCGGAATAACTGCCCCTCTAATCCTCTAAGGATGAAAATTACAAAATCATCACACCTGAAATAATAGTAAAGCCCAAAATCTCAAACCGAAAACCGAACCTGAAGCTAAGTTTGGTTGCTCAGTTTCAGGGATTTGCCAGGCGTTCATCTGCGGGGCTTCGGGTTTTTCTGTGGCTTTTTTGTTCCAATATATCTGGGCTCACAAAGCAATGCTCAGAATTCTTGCGTTCATGGCGTGACCAGAAACCGCAAGCCACGCCTGTTTTGTCTACAGAAGCTTACTGTGTAGGCTTATAAAGAATATATAGACATCGCACTAAGCTAAACACCTTTGGATATAGAGGTTTTAGCTGTGTAGGATGTTACGGCTTAGGCTTAGGAGTTGCCGGTTTTAAGTTTTATGGTGTTAAGGCCCTGAAGCCCATACAGCAAACATGTCAGCTTTCGGGACAAAGCAAGGTGCACCGTCAAACGAGCACAAAACCCTTAATCTAAACACATCCGACAGACCCTAAACCCTAACCCCCACACCATTTCCTTCTGAAGAAGCCCCAGGGAACCCGAAAGCCCTATACCGATACCCTAAACCCTATACCCCGCAAACCCTAAATCCTATAGATCCCTTTCAAAGGAACCCTTCTAGGATCCCTTTAAAGGGACCCCTTAAGCCTCCGCGATAACCCAGGCCTTGGCGGCCCGACCGCCTCCGGCTGCAGCGGGGGCTTTGCTGGCCGTCTTGGGAAGAGAGGAGGCTCCTTTAAAGGAACCCTTTAAAAGGAGCCTTAAAGGATCCCTAAAAGGAGCCCTTTTATAGGAGGCCTCAAAGGATCCTTTAAAGGTTAAAGGATCCCTTAAAGGATCCTTTAAAGGTTCAAGGAGCCCTTAACGGATCCTTTAAAGGAGCCCTTAAAGGAGGCTCCTGGGTTCAACACTTCGGGGATCTTAGAAATAGAGTTTAACCTTTGGTTGTTATCATCCCTAAGAAACAGCTAAAATTCTAATTTTTGCTAGGGGTTTAAGTTCGGTATAGAATAAGGTTTCCTGTTTTCCTTTAATGGCTCCATTAAAGGGTACTATAAGGGTTCCTTTAAAGGGTACTATAAGAGTTATTGTTAAGAGATTTTAGTTTAGGTTTCCAGAGTTAGTTTAGGTTTCCACAATTTACGGCTCCTTCAAGGGATTCCGTGGTTCCTTTAAGGGCTCCTTTAAGGGATTCTTTGAGGGCTCCTTGAAAGGAGGGTACTATAAGGGCTCCTTTAAATTAAAGTGTACCTTCAAAGGGCTCTATCACGGTTTAGGGTAGGGGAGGCTCATGTGGGCGATTCTAGCAGTCCCTGTTGAAAGTTCATTCAAGGGTTCCCTGAAAGGGGTCCATAGGATTTGGGCTTTAAGGGTTCCTTTAGGCGGGGTTAGTTTTAAGGGCTCCTGTCAGGGCTCATTGGGCTTAGGGTTTTAAAGTTCCTCCTAGGGGGTTTCCGTTACCGGGGTCCATCGTGTTTTTTTTGTTTGGGGGGGGGGGTTCTGTTATTCTCTGCAGACGTTCTACAAGCCTAACCGTCCATGTTCCCAAATAGTATACTCTTTGGCATTCAAGCTACATTGGGGCCACAGTAATTATATACTATTCGGGTACATGGACCCTTAAACCCTAAACCCTTAAAGTAGCCGCATAGAGCCCTTACAGGAGACGCCTATTTGGGTACATGTAGGAACCTGGGTAAGAAACCCTGGCCTTATAACCCCAAAATAGTAGGATTCATATGGGCAGTGGTCAAAATACCTTGTCGCGAAGTTTATATAAAACAACCTATTTGATTGTTGGGGTCTATATTTTTATTTACAATAAGAGGCGTCACGCAACTAGGGCTCCTTAATCCCCT
>BGNK01000340.1:0-34515 GCA_003297005.1 Symbiodinium sp. clade A Y106 | reverse complement strand
CCCACTGTTATTGCCACAGCAACTGCTACTGCTCCTGCTGCTGCTACCAGGGTTTAACCACCTGCGAACTGCGATGTCAATCGCGCTTTGCTTGAAGAAGCTTCTTCGAGGAAAGTAACGACGTTCTTTCCATTCGCAGAAGCATCATGTATCATTGCCATCACAGCTGAGGCAAAAAAATGTGTGCTAACATGGGCAATCCGCGCTAGGCGCGCGCTAGCTCCGCGCTAGCAGCGCGCNCTTCAGAGATTTGCAATCGAGAAGTTAAAATATGGAATTCTGTAGTGGCAGTGTTTCTCTCTTCCACAAGAGGCGTCACGCAACTACTGCCGTATTAAGGTCAACCTGAGGAACAATGAACAGCGCCCATATAAGCAACCCTAATAAAGGCCCAAGGTTTCTTAATCAGATTCCTATTTTACTAAACCCTGGACCCTAAACCCCTAAACCCTAATCCCTAAACTCTAAACATTACAGCCGATCGGTTCCTACATTTCTTGGACCCTTAGTGTACGGGTTCTGGGGTTCTTCAGGTTCCTGTTTAGGGCCTCCGGGTTTGTAAGTCTTAGGATGCCCCTCCTGTTTGGTTCTTAGTAGGGGATGGGGTTCCTTTAAGGGTTCCTTCAGGGCCTCCCTGGATCCCTCGTTTAGGGTTTAGGGCTTCGGGGGGTTTAGGGGGCCAACTACCCTGTATAGTAGCCCAAAACTTCCTCTTCATAAGGTAACAGATCCGTTTTGAGGGCAGTTCACGGGGGCGGGCGTCGGTGTTAGAGTGGCTGGTGCACCGCGAGGCACCGAGATCCCTAATATAGAGGCCTGAACAAGTAGCAATAATATGCATTGGGCTTCCCTAGTGTACGTGTACTAGAATATCCTCCTGGTATAGATATTTAGGCCTTTACATTAGATCAAACGAAAGCTCGGCACTTCATTACTGCTTGACAGAGCACGGCAAGTTGGCGATGTTTCTTATGCTGCTTTCAAGCAGGTTTCTAAAGTCTCATCACGTTGGAGCCTTTGACCTTGTCCCAGGCACCTGCAGGAGCAATTTGCAGTTTAGGGTTTAGGGATTAGGGATGAGGGTTCAGGGTTTAGGGTTACAAGTTACAAAGCTGTGCTTCGACCCCCGAGCTTTGCTATGATTACGGCATAGGTAGTAGTGCAAAGCATTGTAGACCCATGACGAAAAGTTTGCTTGGTTCCGACTTGCAGCATGTCGATATTGGTAGAAGTTGGACTGCTCAGCGGAAGGACAGCCACTGTCAAAGCATACTTGGAAGAAGAGGTGCGATCCCTATGCCTGCGAGCACAGACATCACTCGGCGTCGGAAAAGGGCGATTGGTGCACCCAACTGGAAGCATTCTGGATGCACGCTCAACGATCGCACAGACGGAACTTCAGAATGGTGACTCTTTGACTTTGCACATTATGCGCAGACCGGAGATCCAAGCCTGCAGAGGCATTTGCGCCAGTGGCGCTTTTGCCGCCGTTCTCGGCGACGGATGCGTTGTGAGCAGGGGTCCTGCTCTTCGTGGTGGTGACAACAGTCCTGTGCGGAATCAGCTGCACGATGTACAGCAGATCCAAGGCGCCAGTGGCGCTTTTGCTGCCATTCTTGCTGCTGGATCCGTCGTGACCTGGGGTGAGCCGGGCGCTGGTGGTGACAGCAGTTCTGTGCAGCATCAGCTGAAGACTGTGCAGCAGATGCAAGCCTCGAGTGGCGCTTTTGCTGCCATTCTTGTCCGTCGTGACATGGGGGGCTTCTTGGTCTGGTGGAGACAGCAGTGCAGTACGGGTTCAGCTGAAACACGTGTCGCAGATTCAAGCCTCTCAAAAGGCTTTTGCTGCCATTCTTGGAGACGGATGCGTCGCAACGTGGGGTCCTGGCTGCTGTGGAGGTGACAGCAGTGCTGTGCGGGCACAACTGAAACATGTGCACCAAATCCAAGCTTCCGGCAGTGCTTTTGCTGCCATTCTTGGTGATGGAACTGTCGTGACCTGGGGTCCCGCTAGCGGTGGCGGCGACAGCAGTGCTGTGCAGCATCTGCTGAAGAATGTGCAGCAGGTCCAAGCCTCTCAGAACGCTTTTGCTGCCATTCTCGGTGATGGATCCGTAGTGACCTGGGGTGATATGGGCGCTGGCGGTGACAGCAGTGCCGTGCAGCATCAGCTGAAGGATGTGAAGCATGTCCAAGTCTCTGAAAAGGCTTTTGCTGCCATTCTTGGTGATGGATCCGTTTCCACGTGGGGCTGTCCCTACTTTGCTGGTGACAGTCGTGCTGTGCAGGCTCAACTCAAGAATGTGCACCAAATCCAAGCTTCCGGCAGTGCTTTTGCTGCCATTCTTGGTGATGGAGCTGTCGTGACCTGGGGTCCCGCTAGCGGTGGCGGCGACAGTAGTTCTGTGCAGCATCTGCTGAAGAATGTGCAGCAGGTCCAAGCCTCTCAGAACGCTTTTGCTGCCATTCTTGGTGATGGATCCGTAGTGACCTGGGGTGATATGGGCGCTGGCGGTGACAGCAGTGCCGTGCAGCATCAGCTGAAGGATGTGAAGCATGTCCAAGCCTCTGAAAAGGCTTTTGCTGCCATTCTTGATGATGGATCCCTCGTGACCTGGGGTGATTCGGGCGGGTGCTGGCTGTGACAGCACTGGCATCATTTCAAGCGGCTTTTGCTGCCTCTTGATAGCGACGGATCGGTGCACAAGAGAGAGAGATCGGATCAAACAAGATCAGTGATGATAACGCATGGACTCACGATTGTTGTAGGCAGTGCAAAACCTCAACCGGATTCGTGCGGCGGCCCAAATGATATGCACGTTTTGTCCACGAGTATCCCGAATAAAGCAAGAGTATGACATCCATCCATCCATCCATCCATCCATCCATCCATCCATCCATCCATCCATCCATCGATGCCTGCATGGCTGCCTGCCTGCCTGCCTCCATGTATGTATGCATGTATGTGTACATCCACATCTACATCTGCATGTACATATACATGTACATATATATATATATATACACACATATATAAACAGATACTACGTACACATGTACATACGTACATACCGACGCGCGTACATACAGACGCAGACACAGATGTGCATACATATGTATATATGTACATACACATACACGCATTATCTATCTATCTATCTATCGATCTACCTGTTTGTCTGTCTGTCTGTATGTCTGTCTGTCTGTCTGTCTGTCAGTCTGTCAGTCTGTCAGTTTGTCTGTCTGTCTGTTTGTCGGTCCGTCCGTCCGCCCATCCGTCCGTCCGTCTGTTTGTTGTGTCTGGCCAGTGGTTCAGTCAGTGTAAGGGTCGGTGTTTGGGTTCGTGCATCGTTCGTGTGCGGGTCGTTACGGAATTTGTGATTTTGCTGTCACGAGAGCAGCGTCGAAAGCGATAGCTGTCCTGGCGTGGCGTTGCAAGCCAATTGCAAAACAGGGGTTTAGGGAGTGCATAGTAACATCTAGCCCGCAGAGTTAGAGACCTGATTTTGAGCACCTGCAGCATGAACCTTCATGCCCCCGTAAATCCAAAGGCTTTTTCCCGAAGCTTTCGGAAGCATCAGCATGGATATCGGATGAGTGTTTGGGGTTTGGGACAGGGTTGGGGTATGTTGTACAAGCCAAGCCGGGCGCTTGCAGGCATCCGCATTGGCAGCGTCATTGCCTCCGTGGTGTCTTGGCGCCCAAGAGGTCTGGCCTGCTATGCCTTCCAAAGGCTTGACCCTCATAACTTAAAGCTGAAAACTGTACATCGTGAAATTCAGCTTACCCCCCGGCAAAAGCCTTAGTCGTTAACACCTACAAGCCTTAACGCCTGAGCCTTCAAGCTTAAACGTTAGACCACATCGTTGCAGCTATAGAGCATGAGTATCCCACGGTATATGATCAGCTCACACCTACGCCCTCGCAATCCTGCGGCCGTCAAAATCTTGAAAGCCATGAGGCCCTCGAAAATGCTCCCAGTCCAGGTTGCTAACCTGCTGCTGCAAGAAAGTGGTGATAGTAATACTAGTCATCATACTGTTAGTCGGAATAGAAGTACTAGCAGCAATTATGGAAAGCAAGAGTGCTACCCTCTGCAAGCTCTATATAGGCCTTCCAAGTTCGTTTGCTCCTTCATGGCAGTTCAGGCAGATCCCTTCCTTTTTGGAGGTTTAATTGCCTGCTGTTTTCTGTCTTTAGATCATAGGTCCCAATTGCAGTAGTTACTTATAAGTATAAGTATACGTCATCAAAGCTTCAACCCCCACGCCCAAGACTCATAAGCATAATGCCCAGGACTCGAAATCCTAAAGCCGCAACATTTTAAAACTTCAGGTAATAAGCCCCTCAGCGAGAACAACCTGGACACCGAGACCCAGGATTTCGAAGCCTGAAACCGTAAAGCCCCCTCGAACCCTTTTTAACCTTTAGACCGTATAAAAGACAGCTTGATGGTACCATGTAAAGGCCTAATCCAAACGCTTCGGAGCACCGTTCAGATTGCATGTGAAACGCATTAGACGTCTAGACAAAACATAAGACCATTACAGTAGTTATGCTTTACTATGAACTCCTGAGGCCCCTACACCCTTACTTATGAAGGCCCCTATGTACTTCATGAAGCACTAGCTTCCTGGGTAGTACTGAGGAGACCCCCTCGAAATGGACTCTTCTTAACTTCTCAACCCCGTTTCTGGCTTTCTTGAAACGGACCTTATTGAAAGGGTCTAGCTCCCCCACAGTCCCCCTTAATCCTACCTCCCAATCCTATAACCCCCACTATAGATCCCTTATAGATCCTTTTCGGGACCCCTTTAAGGGAACCTTTCAAAGGAACCTTACTATGGTACCCCTAATCCGAACTCCCATAGCTGAGGTTGCCTTTTTTGTCCTTAGCTGCCTTTCTCAGCCTTCCTCTGTCCGAGGCTCTCCGGGACTTCATAGGATTTACAAGGGTTTAGGTATTTAGGGTGTGTAGGAGTTTAGGGTTTACGGAAGTTTGCAGATGTTAGGTGAGTTGCGGGTTTCGAGAGGGTTGAGAAGGGAATTGCAATGTTTTGGGGGTCATGGGGACTTAGTTTGTACGATGATAAGTAAGGTAACTTTTGCCATACCTGATTGACTAACCTCAACTCAGGATTTACGGGTTTGTGGGTCAATCGCTAAGGATCCAGGAAACCAAGGTTGATATGCAACGATGGATGCCGATGATTGTGCATAGTGTAGGGGCCTCAATAATTACCTATTCTATTTTGGTGGGTTCCTTATTAAAATTATAGTATAATGGGCCCCCAAAACCCTATTCTAATTATTAAGGCCGCTATATTAGCTTGATCCTGCCTTGTCTCCGTATCCGCTCAATGGGCCATTGGCTTCTTATTCTTGCAGATCCCATCAGTGAGCCCAGATGCAAATAGGGGTTGCGGGTTCAAGTACGTACCTAGAACCTAGCGACAACTGCTCGTGAACCTTCAGGAAGGCTTCTGTTAGCGTTCACATGGCGGGCACCTCTCACAAATAGGGTTAGCAGGGAATAATTCTCAGAGGCAGGTACTACTATAGGTACATGTATGGATCTATGTATGTACGCATGCATGCATGGATGTGTGTATGTATGTGTACATATGAACGTATGTATGGATGTATGGATGTATGTGCACATACCTGCCTACATACATACATACATACATACATACCAAAAGCATACATACAAACATATGTATATGCGATGTATATACATATACATATATATATATATACATATACATATACTTTTATTTGTTGATTTATTTATTCTTGTTTATACAGAAGGAACGGTCCCTGATTTTCTGAAAGTTGCTCCAAAGCTTTGAAATCGCCTCAATCCTAGACTCAGACAGCAATTGGTCAAACCCCAGGGCCGAAAGATCGTTGCCATACAAAACTCTGATGCTGAAACCTCAATTCTCCAACCCTCTGGTGTCGGTCCAAACCACTACATAGAAGAAATCCAACTGGCTCCGTCTTGAACAGTCGTATTCGGTTCGGCACCCTCACATATTGAACAGTCGGATTCGGTTCTACACCCTCACATAATAAAAAAACTCTGCATACTTTAGCCCTATAACCAGGCATCCCAATACAAACACCAAAAGCCTTCACCCCCAAAGCCCTAAAACCCGGAGTCCTTCAAATGCGCATTTTTGGATCCTTAAGAGGGAGCATCGTTCAAGGCTGGAGGATAGGGATCCTTCAAAAGCCTTGTGGATCCCAGCTTGGACCCCCGTCCCTCAACCCTAACCCCCAAAGCCTTAAGCCCCTAATCCCACAACTACTCAAGGATCTTCTTTACCTGTTGGCTGGTAGACTCCATTGTAAGCTTTGCCACTACGGCAGTTTGCCATAGTGTCCCGATGGAAAATGTTGGCGACCGCACGCATGCAGACCCACAGCGAATTCTTGCCTGGCGGGCACCAGTGTCCAATAAGCAGTGAGGTACAAAATACGTTGGCAGGATGCAAGACGTGGGCAACTAAGCTTGTCGAGGGCTCCGCCAACGCTCTGGACGAAGCCACCCGAGGTGCAAGCTTCACGACGTTGGTGTCGGCAGTTACCAAAGCGCAGGGTAACACTACGATAGCCACAGTACTAGTGGAATTCGGACACACACACACACACACCACCGGTAAACCCTAAACTCTTAAATTCTTAAACCTCTAAACCCCTATCCCTAAACCCCTAAACTCCTAAACTTTTAAACCCTTAACCCTAAACCCCTAAACCTTACCGGGTACACCCATAAGTTTCAGGATCCAGCTCTCAGCGGTCGCCTCAGCAGTGCCGCCGCTGTGGTGGCGCGGCGCTTCCTCTCCGGGCCGCTCTTGGCGGTTTAGCGTTTTGGGTTTAGGGGTTAGGACCGGTTAGGATTTAGGGTTTCAGGATTCAGGGGTTTAGGATTATAGGGTTTATAGCGGCCAGTAATGCTGAGTCCTTAATCAAAACTCTTCTTCCCCCACCGCGAACTGAAACCGGGGTTTTTGTGCTTGCATTCAGGAAGGGTTGCGCTGGTCGTTGGGGTTCGGGCACTGGGCTTCTTGAACTAGGGTGGGGGTTCTTGTTTTTGGATTTCTGACGCAGGTTGTCTCGATTCCCTGGATAACCTTTGAACACTCCCTATGAAGTTCTTAATGTAGAGGCGCGTTTAATCCAATGTGCCCAGTTTAAAGCGTATTTTTCCTTATTCGAGCCCGTACCCAAAAATCGAGTGGCCGAATTAATGCGTTTTTTTGGCTGGGGGATTTTTTTGGGTGGCTGTCCTGTCTGCTGATGGTCAATCTTAAGGCACCCACGACCCAAAACCCCCGCCCAAACCCTCAAACCCTGGCCCTGAAGCCCGAAACTCTCCCTACACCCGAAACCCTGCTGAAGCTTAAGCCCTAAACCATAACCATACTGTACTACCACGGTAGTACTACTGTACTACTTCTGTACTACTGTACAGTACCAGGCATCAGACTTGGTCGATTGTGGAGGGGGAGTGTAGGCTGGAAGGAAAAGTCTTCAAAATGAACGGTTTTTAGTCTTGGTTGTTATCTTGGAGTGATCGGGGCGTGGTTTCGAGCTTTTGGTGATCCCGACCCCGACCCGGGCATCCGCGGAGAAACGCAGACCCCCCACCCAAGCCCTCCAAACCTCTCGGGCCCCCCAACTCCCCCCAAACCCCGGGACCCGCAATCAAAGCCACCCAGACCCTGACCCCGGTCCAGGGGTCACGGACACCAGACTATTGAAGCCAAAGTTTTTGGTCGGGGGGGGGGGGGGGGGNGGGGGGTGGCCTACTATTCGAACCGCAACATTAAAACATGACGAATCAATGATGAACTCCTTGTGGGGTGAAAGAAGCACGAAAAACCCTAAACCCTTAAGCCCAAACGGCCCGAACGAAGGAGCTCACCAAAACGGCAACAAACCAGGAAGCTCTAAACCCTTCCCGCGTCACGCCGACCTCGCACCGAGAACCAAGCCTGGCTTGTCCGAGTTTTGAGAGCTTCATCCCCAACCCCTAACCCCTAAACCCTAGCTCAAAGCCTAAAAATCGACTCCAATACCCAACCTTTTTTGTAGTTTAGTAGGGAAGTGGAAAGTTTAACCTTTCATTTTTGTGTCTTATTGGGGAAGTAAGAAAATCAAGATTTAGACCCCTAAACCCCGTGTAATTAGAAGCCTCAAAAGGAACCCTTATAAAATCCCTTAGAAGGAACCCTTATAGGATCCCTTCAAAGCAAAAACGAAAGACCTCCAAGAGCGAAGGAAGGATCCCGCCGAGCTCCTGGGAGGCGCTGGCGACTGGCTCCCGGAAGTCCTCCGGGGCCTTTGCGAAGCTGGGCTTTAGGCTTTTTTAGGGGTTTGTGGGTGTTTAAAGAGGGGTTTAGGGCCCTAATATTCCTTTAAAAGGGGTCTATAAGGGTTACTACAAGGGATCTATAAGGGTACTATGGGCTTTAAGGCTTTTAGGGGTTAGGGGTTTTAGGCTTCCTTTAAGGGCTCCTTCAAGGGATCTATAAGGAATCTATAGGGTTTAGGGCTTTAGGGCTTTTTGGGGTTTAAAGAGTGCTTCTGGGGTTTAGGCGGTTTAGGGGTTTAGGATGGTGTAGTAGGGCTTTAGGGTTTAGGACTTAGGGTTTCGGGTTTTAGGGTTTTGGGTTTCAGGGGTTGGGGTTTAGGGTTTACCTGGACCATACAAAACCTACCTGTTCAGTGGCTGTTTTAAAGGAAGTCAGTATGAGGATCCTAAAATCGGTAGGCCCTTCAGATAGGGCTGAGTGTGTTGTTTTTTATTGTCTTCGTTTGTGTTATTAATAAGGGTTTCAAGGGGCTTGGTAAATGGGCTTTGGTTTTCGGGTTTTATAAGGTTCCTCGCTTAGGGATGATTAGGGTTCGCTATGTGGTGCCTTGACGGTTGACTAACGGGTGGTTTCCTAAAGACTGTTTTTTTTTTTATAGTTTTGTTTTGCAAGGGTTTTTCTTCACAGCTTTAGGGTTTAGGTTTTGGGGCTTTGGGTTCAGGGAGTCCGCAGCTTTGAGCTGGAGAATCGCAGGCCTCTGGCTCAAGTATCCGCCTTACTTTGCCTTGAACCACCGGGTTTCTGAAGGTTCATGTTTGGGGTTGTACGGAATATGCCCGAGGGATAATTCGAGGTGGATTCCCGAATGATGACTGGGCTTTGGAGTACCATACTTTAATACTTTTTCTTAAAGGTACCATTATGAAAGAAAAGTGTATACTTTTTTCTCCCTGGTTACTTAAAAGCCCAGATGAGGTTTGTGCTTGATTTGGGAGCTTCACACTTCAGTTCCCTATAGTAGTCCCTATATAATCCCCAATGATAGTCCCCATAACCCGTTTTTGATAGTCCTTTAAGGGTGACACTTCAGGGTTCAACTTTCATTTGCGGGCGTAGGCACGGTGGAGAAGCCCGAAACCCTTCCGGGTTCCCTTAAAGGAACTTTATTGTAGCACCCTGCGGTACCCTTTAAGGGGGACCCTTATCCCTCTAGTATCTGATCCTGTAAAGGGCGCTACAAGGGATCTATAGTTGAACCCTGGAAAGCCCAAGTGTTCACGTCAACCCAAAAATGCCAGAGGACAAGGAGAAAGTTAGCGTTTGTTGTTTAGGAGGCCTGCCGGCGGTCCATGTACTACTATAGTAGATACTTTGGCCCTAATTAAAGTACCTGTATAGGGACGACTTCAAGGCCAAACTATATGGGTAGTTGTCAAAATTAAGGTCCCTTTTTGGGTACCTAAATAGTAGGTGCCGTATTATAATAGGGACCCAAAAAGGGACCATAATTTTGACAACCACCCATGTACTACTTGTATTTGGGTACATGCCCAGAGCCTCCAAAACCCCTTAATTAAGGAATATACTTTAGATAATAATAGAATCCCCAATATGACTCAAGGTTTATTCCTTAATTAAGGGGTTTGGGAGGCTCTGGGTAGACCCTTTTGAATTGATTTATAGACTTCGTGGTTTTGCGGATTCTCAGGCCTTTAACCTGATCCGAACCGAATCCTAAGACCCAAAGCCTGAAGAGTTTTAGGTAATTCAGGGGCCTAAATAAATACCAGTAAGTTGGCCCCAAAACCCTATACTACTTATTAAGGCCCCTATTTTAAAGCCTAAACCCTTATAGATCCCTTTGAGGGAGCCCCTATAGATCCCTTTAAAGGAAGCCCCAAGGGTTTATGTTGAGAGCAAGGATCGACTGGCCAAACTCGTCGTCGAGGACGCCTTTGTGGGACGATATCTGGACAAGCCCACCCCCCATCCTCACTCACCAAACCCTCGCTTCCCATGATGTATATGAACTCGTATGTATGTGTGTATGCACGTGTGCACATGTGTCTGCTTGTCTGTTTGTCTGTCTGCCTGCCTGCCGTATGTCTGCCTGTCCGTCTGTCTGTCCGTCTGTTTGTCCGTATGCATGTATGTATGCATGCATGCATGTATGTACGTATGATGTATGTTTTTGGGCATGCAAGCACTACATGCATGCGTGCACACAGATTTGATCTAACTTCAGACACTGTTGTGCCAAACGAAGTTCCCAGATCACCAGCGAGGAGTCGTTCTCGGATGAGCTTTTAGCAGGCATGCTGTCGGGCTCTCGGTAACTTCGGGCCTTTTTGTGGGCGCAGGTGCAGGGCTCCAGGCACGGAAAACCTTAAGTGTCCACTTACTCGTATAGTATACAAACTGACCTTGACATACGTACAAAAGAGCCCCTTTTAAGGCTTGAGCATGCACTATACAGACATATGGACCCTTGGGAGAGTGTTCATTTCGGTTCCTTGTTGTTGTGTTTTTTGTTAGCGTTCATTGCAGGACACTAACCCTAAACCCTAAACCCTCGGCTAGCCAAAAAGGGAACCACTCTGCAGAGTATGACGAGGGATTAGGCTTTGGGGGGCGAAAGGGGAATTGGACCACTGGCTTGGAGCTTAAAGGCTTTTCGGGGAAGGGCATACAGACATCTAGACGGTAATGCCCCGCTTATGACAACAGATGGGGTTTCCGAAAATAGGGGGCCCTAATATAGTACTCTAAATAGTAGGATTCATATTATGCGGACCCCAAACTAAGGTACCTCTAATTTTCGGAAACTCCGATGTGGAACATTGTATGGGTGCCAAGTAACTAACCATCAGCCAGCCAGCCTAAGGGAGGATGGCCCCTAATATAAGGGCCTAAATAATTACCTACACTAGCTTTAAGGGATCCTAAGGGATCTACAAGGGATCTAAAGGGTTTAGGATTTTGGATAGGGGCCTAAACAATTACCCATACTATTTGGGTGGTTCCCTTTCATAATTATGGGATAATAGGCCCCAAAACCTTATTCTAATGTTAAGGCCCCTATATACATGCCAAGTTCTAGAGGCTTCAACGCTTAGGCTAGTTCTGTTGCACTGCCGCACTAGTGGGCTCTGAAACTCATTAGACCTTCCGTTATAAGTGAGGAGTACTCCTTCAGCCACTGAAGATTCACGGGGGGAAATCAGAATGGGTTTTGGGGGTAAATTAGAGCAGGGTTTTGGGGTGAGCTTTTTCTAGAACTATAAGTATATGGTGACACCGACACAACTTAAACTGAGGAGCTTAGGTTACAAGCAAACACCAAAGACCTCGTAGGACTCTTCTCCAATTTTCTGGAACCCTTCTGAATGCCTCAAAAAAGTTCCTAGAGCACCGTGTAGCATTTTATTAGAATACAGCAACAATATCAATAAAAAACAAGAAAACAGACCTTCTTCCCTAAGCCCCAAGAAGCTAAACCCTAAACCTGCCTCAAACCGCACCACTGGGAGCCTCAAACCTTAAACCCTTTAAGAAAGCCCTGACCAAGGTGGGCTTTTGCTGCTCGTGCGATGCCTCCAGAGTGTCCAGCAGCGGCTGAGATCGCACCTTTTGGTGTTCAGGGTTTTGGGTTAAGCGTAAAGGTGCTGCCTTTTCTGTAAGGGTTGTTTTTGGGGCGTTGTCGGCTTTCACAGGTTGTAAAGGTTCCCTCAAGGATCCTTTAAGGGGTCTTTACGGAGTGTTTAGTGTTTCGGGGTTCAGGGCTTAGGGCTCGGGGTGAATAATCAGATCAGCAAGCAGGCATTGTTCGTATGCTGTACAGTGAGCCCAAGGGTGTTGTTTCAGTTAACTTCAAGCAGGTTTGCTGAAGGTTTGAGGCTTGGATCGAGGCCCTAAATCCCAAACCACCAAAACCTAAAAGCCCCACATCCCTCATGTAAGAGCCCTGCAACCTCGAAGCACTGGATCCCATGAATTCAGGAGTTATGCAGCAAAATGGGCTAAGGGCTCGGTTGTTTGTTCCCTAGGTCTAGGGTTTTTCTGTCGGTCCCCAAAGCAGTTTTATGGGTTTTCTTTGGATATGTTTTATATGGTCCTGCACTAGAGTTTGATCAGGGTGCTAGGCCGTATAGGTAGCTAGGTATGTCGTATGCGTTAGTGTGCAGGTGTATCTGTGTATAGACATACATTCGTAAGTTGGCTCGGTGTTGTAGAATGGGGATGGGGTTGAGGGTGCTCGGCATAGACATAGCCCCTAAACCCGAGATAGTCTTGGCCGTATACTGTAAACGATAAACTCAAACACCGGCTCGAGCGACATGCTTGAATCCTTGGCAAACTTTACACGATCTCTCAGGTGCTGGGAATGAGGGCTTGAATTATTCGGCCGTCCCTTAAAGAAGCCGAACTATAGGGGCCTCAATAATTTCCTATTCTATTTTGGGGGCTCCTTGTTATAATTATAGTGGTATTGAGTTTAAGGCCCCTATATGAGACCATAAACCCACGAACCGACGGACCTCAGCAGCCCCTTCGCCTCACGACCCAAAAGCCGGATTCGCCCCTCCCCCCCTTTCGGGTTCTATCGGGGTTCCTTAAGGGTTCTAGACAGGTTCCTTAACAAAAACAGCCGAAAAAACCCTAAAACTTCTGGAACTTCTAAGCCGGATCTTCATGCAACTACCGATACCTGACCCCGGCTCCCTGAACCCTAAGCCTACCTTTGGTTAGTAGGGAATGGAAGAATGGTAGTAATAGTAGTTATAATTGTACCCCATTCCTCCATTCCCTACTAACCAAAGGTAAGTAAGACCAGACCCAGAGACGCCCAGGTTTGCTGGGGCGGCGAGGCCTCGGCAAGAGCTTCGGGCTTTCGGTTTTGTCAGTTTTATTTTCAATTTTGTGCGATCTTTTCGTGCAGATTTAGGGCTTTGGGCCCTAAGCCCGAAACTCTGAGCACTAATTAAAGCCCAACCTGCCCACCCTAAGGCTCCATGTACCCATATAGTATATACTTAGGCCTTAAAGTACCTACTTAGGGACCCCTTTAAGGCCTAAGTACCGACTATAAAGGTACATGGAGCCTTTGGGCTAGTGCTTCTTTCAGGGGACTCAGCGTTTTAGGAGTTCGGGGGTTTAGGGTTCAAGACCTTCGTTCCATTTTTTGAAATGGGCCGGTAGCTTCAAATTTCCGAAGCCTTGGAACACACCCTAGGTCCATAATACCCAACCTTTAAACTTTTTGGTTTCTTGTAGTTTAGTAGGAACCGGAAAGTTTAACCTTTCATGTTTCTGTCTTATTGTGGAAGTAAGACGCACGATAATCCATTTAATATTCAGGCCTAGCTTACCCCCCCCCAAAAAAAAACCTACCGCATCAAGGGCAGTTATCAGGAAATCATACAAAGGCCCGTTAGGGTTCAGGTACATCAGGGTCCATTCTTGTTGTGACATTCATATGAGGCTGAACGTTAGGGTGTTGGTGCTTGGAACGTTCACGGTTTGGAGTTCGGGATTGAACCTAAAGAAACCTCCTATAACCCCCCAAACGCAGACCCCTCAACCCGAAACCTCAGTAAACCCAAACCCTCCACCCCCAAACCGTTCAACCGTGACCTCAGCAAACCCCCAAAGCCACCAGAATCGACATCCCTGCTGGAAGGATCATGGGACCTAGTAACTAGGGCTAGACATGAAAAATGGTAAATACACCTACCACTAGATATAACCCCAATTAAGGTACTCTTATACCTGCCTGTATTTACAAGTTCTACGATCCTCCAAGGGATCTTTCCTGAGCTTGACTCTTGCCCTCACATCTCGGGAAGACAGATTGTGTTTTAGGACCCTGCCCTAGGTAACGTCTGATCATCTTTGTGCGAATCAACATCATTTCCGCTGCAGTGTTCATTGTGGGCGTGTTTTTCGGTGCTGGGTTGTTTGCTTCCTGGTCTCGTTTTGCTTGCTATTTGCGTCGTTTGTGTAGTGTCATTATTGGTCATCTGTTGCCTGTAGTTGCAATTGTTGCGAAAAGTGTTATTGTTTTTTTGCTATTCTTCTTCTTATGAAGGTTGGTATTCTGCTTTCGCTTAGCTGAAAACCCTGTTTGTTGGTTCGAATGAAGCCCGAATTCCCCACCCTAAACCCCAAAATCTAAACCCTAACCCTACCCTGAGTCATACGCTTCACGGCTATAGGACCCGGCTTTGCTGCAACTGCTGGATCGCGCGTGCTTAGTCGAGTCTAGTTATTCGGGGGTCTAGGGTTCAGGGTTTGGGGGTTTAGGGTGCAGGGTTCAGGGGTTCAGGGTTTAGGGTAACGGTTTGGGGATCTCATAGGGTGTCGACGTATGGGTTCAGGTCTGGGTGGTTGGAGTACAAGGTTTTGGGTGTGAGGGCGAAAGTAGGTGTTTGAGGTTTAGAGTTGGGAGATAAGGTAGGTTTGGGTCTTCGGGGTTTGGAGGTTCGATTTGGCATTCGTGACTCGGGATAGTAGTTACGAGTTACTAGCTGTTGGGGAGCTGGTCTCAGTAAAGCCCATAAACGTGCAAGGAGATATCCCCAGCGTCTCTGAAGTAATTCAGTGGTATCATCCAAGTGAGACAGGGTTTGCTGCTGTTGCTTGTTCTCATTGGGTTTGCTTATTCTGCTGTGGCTGTTGCTTGTTTGCAAATTTGCAAACAAGTAATCCAGATTGTGACGGCTATCCTAGTCAAACCTTAGCCGCACGAGAATTCAGATTCAACAAAACATATCAGATGAAGTTTATGCCCCATTAAGATTTTCGGGATTCCGTTCACCAAGTCGGTTCGTGAACATTACACACACACACACCTCCCTGGACAGCCCAGAGCCAGGACACAATAAACTTATACCAGACTTTCGATTAACGCCATCCACAGAGAGAGAGAGAGAGGTCCAGAGACTCCAATATCCAAAATTAGATAAGGAATCTACCTTAAAATATATTGGGGATCCTAATATGTTTTAAGGTAGATTCCATAATTAAGGGTGTTTGGAGTCTTTGGAGAGAGATCTTTTCAAGGTTTCGGGTGCAAACGGGATTCAAGAAAGGGTGTGCAAGGTCTTCGGTTTGCGCGTCAGTTCTGCTAACCCAAGAGGCTCGCATCCCTGAACTAAATTCACCCCGTCTGTAAGAAATCTTTAGAACCAATGATCATGAAACAAGTCCTCAAAATCCCGCAAACACCTCCCCACAAAGCCCTCGAACAATCAAGCAGCTGCAGGTCTCCTAAACCCTAAACCATTTTCAAGCCTGCAGCCTAAACCGTAAGCCCTAAACCCTAGACCCTGAACCAAAAACATCCCTCAAAAGCCAAGCCGCAAAACCGCAACAATCTTGAACATGTTCGTCAAGTCCCCACAAGACAAAAGCATCCCCAAACCCAAATCTAAGCAGCAAAGATGTTTTCAGACCCCTTCACCCTAAACCTTCAACCCCGTTACCCTATAAGCCCTACACCCTAAACCTTAAAGCCGTGAACCCCAAATAAAACCTTAAACCCTAAAAGCCCAAAGCCCTAAAGCAAAAAACAGCAAAGATACTTCGAGCCCTAAACTCGGTACCCTAAAGCCTTATAGATCCCTTTACAGGAACCCTGATAGGACACCCTAAACCCTTATAGATCCCTTTACAGGAACCCTGATAGGACACCCTAAACCCTTATAGATCCCTTTAAAGGAACCCTGGTAGGACACCCTAAAGCCTTATAAATCCCTTTAAAGGAACCCTGATAGGACACCCTAAACCCCTATAGATCCCTTTAAAGGAACCCTGATAGGACACCCTAAACCCCTATAGATCCCTTTAAAGGAGCCTTGATAGGACACCCCAAAAGCCTTATAGATCCCTTTAAAGGAACCCTTCTAGGACACCCCAAACGCCTTATAGATCCCTTTAAAGGAACCCTGGTAGGACACCCTAAACCCCTATAGATCCCTTTAAAGGAACCCTGATAGGACACCCCAAAAGCAATAACGCAGCAAGAGCTCTTCCAGACCTAGGCTTCCCCGGAGCGTTTCGCTCCTTTGCTGGCGTGAGGAGGATTACCTTCATCCTCCGGAGGCCTCCCGGTGGGTTTAGGGTTCAGGGTAAAGAGTTTCTTAAAAGGGCTCCTTAAAGGGCTACCTTCATCCTCCGGAGGCCTCCCGGTGGGTTTAGGGTAAAGAGTTTCTTAAAAGGGCTCCTTAAAGGATTACCTTCATCCTCCGGAGGCCTCCCGGTGGGTTTAGGGTTTAGGGTAAAGAGTTTCTTAAAAGGGCTCCTTAAAGGGCTACCTTCATCCTCCGGAGGCCTCCCCGGTGGTACCCTGCGGTTTAGGGTTTATAGGGTTTAGGGTTTAGGGTTCGGAGGCCTCCCGGCGGTACCCTGTTAAGGGCTCCTTAAAGTTTAGGGTTTAGGGTAAAGGGTTCCTTAAAGGGCTCCTTAAAGGGTTCTATAAGGGATCTATGGGGGTTTACAGGCTGAGCCTTTGTTGGCTTGTTTACTAGGTTCCTGAGTAGCACCCTTTTGCCCTTTTTGTTTTAGGGTCCCCTTAGTAAAACCGAATAGCAGGAAAAGGGTACCTTTACATATATGTATAAAGGGGCTACTGAAGAACCTAGCTTAGGGTTGAGGGTTGAGGGTTTTACGGTTCGGGTTTTAGGGTTTAGTAATGTAGGGTTTTGAGGTTTAGTGTTGAGAGGGTTTAGGGTTTTACGGTTCAGGTTTTAGGGTTTGGGGGTTTAGAGTTGAGAGAATTTTTTGGGTTTTACGGTTTAGGTTTTAGTTTTTTAGGTTTTTAGGTTCAGGGTTTAGGGGGTTGAGGGTACCAGCCCCCAAGCCCGGTTGCAAAAAGGGGGTTGAGGGTTTGAGTTTAGGTTCTTGAGGGTCTACCTGACTACCTGGAGCATGAGGAAGAATAGCTTGGTTAGAGTTGAGAGGCTTGTAGGTTTTAGAGTGCCTAGGCTAAGTACCCTAAACCCTAAACCCTAACCTAAGTTTCAGGCCTTTTCAGGCTTCAGGGTTTTCAGGCTTTTTGGATTTTCCGGACTTCGGGGCCGCTTTAAAGTTTTAGTGCTTTAGTGTTCGTTCCCCTGAACGTTGATCTCACTTTGCGGCTGGCTTTGGAGTTCAGCTTTCCCAATTGTCCATGTACCCAAACAGTAGATAATACTTTGGCCTTAAAAGTAGTTCCTATATAGGTACTTTGGGGCCAATACTAATTGGGTGCATGGACCCGTTTCGGTTTTGGGGTTTGAGGCTTATGGGTGAGGGCAGGGTGCAGCCTTGGAGGGAACCCCATCCCTGAAAGCAGACACGTCTAATTATTATTTCATGTAAAATAATTAAATAATGTAATGGAAAATATTGTAATGCGGAATGTTGTGTTATTACAGAATATTTCTTATTAGTATGCCATCAATTTTTTTGATAGTATTGCAGTATAGCATATTACATCACAAAATATTTTCGTATGATAGAACTGAAAGTAACATAACCTTGTACTGGAAAGTATAGTGTAGTATTGTATGGTTTAATATAGCATACTCCAACATGTAAAACAGTATAGCATACAAAACAAAACGTACAATGCACCATACTGTAGCATAATGTTGTATGGTGAAATGAAACGGTCAACTCTGCACCCCAGCAGGTCTCTGTGCAGTATGCACAGTGCAGGGTTCTCGAGGTTTGGGTCCGTTTTGTGGGGTCCTAGTCCTAGCGGTTTAGGGTTAGGGGTTCAGGGTTTATAAGGGTTTATGCACGTCGAGCTAGACTAGAGCCTCTGTGATTTTGACGTTCAGGGTTTAGGACTTCATAAGGGTCCCAGTCTAGAGAACTACGGTTGATGATATAAATCCTGCATTACCCATAGTATGGAATATACTATAATTCCCATAGTATGGGATCATTAAGGTAATCGATTTATATCATCAACCGTACCACTAGTGTTTGAAGGAACTTTGAAGTGAGTTTACTGTCTCCAAATCGAATCAATCACGACCTCACGTAACCCCTGAACCCTAGAAGCCGCAAACCCTAAAATCATTATACACTAAGCCTAAGGGTCCATGTACCCAAATAGTAGATACTTTGGGCCCAATGTACCCATATAGGGAGTACTTTAAGGCCAATGTATATACTATTTAGGTACATGGACCCTTAGGGCTAAGCCTTCGGCCCTATCCTTTCATGACCTCACCAGCAAGAACTCATAGGGAGCCTTAGGGGGGTAGGGGGAGGGGGGGTAGGGGGCCTTAATGCCCATAATAAGGCCTAATAAGGGTTATTTAAGGAAGTATAGTCCCCTAACCCCCCTCCCCCTTACNGGTAGGGGGAGGGGGGGTAGGGGGCCTTAATGCCCATAATAAGGCCTAATAAGGGTTATTTAAGGAAGTATAGTCCCCTAACCCCCCTCCCCCTTACCCCCCTAAGGGTCCCTATGAAGAACTGAAACCCCGGAGGGTGCTGGCTGCCCAGCGGGTGTGGCACAGGCGGCAGAGGGTATTCTGATTGAGACTTTCATGTGTTTGGCTGTATTCACTGGCTTCCACAACCTCTTTGCAATACTCTAGCTGGCATCATGGGATTCCTTGCCGTTTGTGTGGCATTTCAAGCTTCGAAGTTCGGGTATCAGGGAATAGTCGCGTGCGGAGCTTGGGATTCTGGTGTTCAGGGTTCCGGGATGAAGACTTTTCTCGTGACGAGGAGGGTTCGAGTTTAAGGCACCATTATCTGACTTGCACTGTAGAGTGACATTTGAGCAGTTTGGACCTCATGTAACTTTGCAGTCCATGCGGGGGCCTCTGTGAGTAAACTAGGGGGCACTTTGCGACGCAGCTAAACCTGAATACTATCAGATAGCATGATACAGCAGCACACAAGGCAACATCGCGTAATATTGACTCAAATACTTATTACATATGTATACAGATGTCTATCTATCTACCTATCTATCTATACGGGTGTACAAACACAAGCCATCAGATAATAGACGGCGCTAGAACAAAATAGTGTTTTCCCAGACGCAACCTCCGATATCCAGTTGCGCATATACAATGTTCCAGACGAATCCCATCTGGAGAATAGGCGATAAGAGTACTGTAAGCGCCGGCAGAATAAGTATTAGTATCCCGTTCTACTTCCTAATACGACTTGACTTCATTTTACTTGTTACTATACAGTATACAGTATTCCCCCACCAAATGCTGTTCGATTACCAAGGCCGCTATAGAAACGGGTTGGGGGAAAGTTTTTGATCCCAACGGCTTGAGATGCAGTTCGTGTCGCTGTATTGTTCGGGTTTAGGGCCTACCTGGGGATCCAAAAACCTACTGTTTTAGGGGTTAGACCTTACAATTAAGGAGTCATAACCTACTATTTTGTAGGGTCTGGGGATACAGGTATATTCCTCGCAGGGTATATCGGGATATTTTAGTCCCTAGACCCGAAACCCAAAATCCGCAGAGTAAGCTCGAAACCCTACGTCTAAAACCAGGCCCCTCGGGAAACTTTCCGCCCTCCGATAATGTAGGAACCTGATTAAGAAACCCTGGGCCTATAACCCCCTAAAATAGTAGGATCCATATAAGGAACCCTAATAAAGGCCCAAGGTTTCTTAATCAGGTTCCTACATTATTCATGAGACCTCGTGACCCCGGGCTTAAGGGTTTCATTCGGGGCGAAAGTCTCGCGATAAGGCATCTAAACCAACCTGACCTCAGAGACAAATCCTGGACACGAGTTCGTTTTAACAAATCCTGGACACGAGTTCGTTTTAACCTCCCCTTCACCCGAACTTTAGACAGCAGACAACTCCAAGCTGAAGGCACTCGGTTTGCCGCCGTCTGCCGAGCCAGACATGCAGAGGTGCACAGACGATGATGACTATGAGTTTGCTGCTGACGATGATCGGTTTCATGATGCTCATAGTAGTTCCCTTAGGGCTCGAAGTCTCAAAGGCTCGATCGGGAAGTCAATCTAGTCTGTATCTTGGGTAGATTTCAGGCGACATTTATGAAGGGCTCCCCACGGCGTCCTTTCAGGGTTCTTTAGGGGTTTAGAGGCCCGTATCATCAGGAGATTCTGGAACATATATTATTTAGGGTTCTTATAGATCCCTCACTGAACTCTTCTTGTTCCGGCTTTCGTCGCCCCAACTTTCCGTCGGCCTGGTGTTTCAAGTTGGGTCTGGGGTTTTAGGGTTAGGATTTAGGAGTTTAGGGTTGCTTGTTTCCCAGACCCCCGGGAGGATCCAAGCCTGTCTTGGGTGCTTCAGGTCACTGACCTTGAGTTGGTTGCCTCTATATATATGATATGATATTTTTTGTAATTACGTATGCATGTATGTATGTATGTATGTATGTATATTATATATATACATATATATATATATATATTATTATTATATATATATAGAGAGAGAGAGAGATGTAGATGCAGATCTAGATATAGATGGCTTGGGATGTGGCGTATCTGTTGCAAAATACAGACCATCAATGGGGTCTGTATGCTCCGGAGATTGCTTTCTTTGGTGTTGGTATAGCCGTACGGTATGGCCGTATGCCATGTGAGGCTGCTGTTATTCAAACACGAAAGTTCGTGCCAGGCCCGATTGAACTCATGCACAAAGGACAAAGGTCTCCACTTTGGGTTGGTAGCTTGTTTTGAAATTTAACTCGTATCAGAAACAACTTGAAGGCCGACAAAACCCGGTAGAGTATGTGTAGAGCCTCATGAATACCATACATCTATAAAGCTGTGTTCTCAGCCCGCCCTATTATCCGAGTGTAGAGCACAGGAGCTGGCCAAGATATTTTGCCGTGCAGCGCCCAACTGCTCAAGGGTTTTAGGGTTTGCTGCCCGATTCGTTTGGGTTTAGCGCTTCGCCGCTCGCATTTGTGGGGTCTAGCAGCGTTTGGCGTTGCAGCTTGATTGGGGGGTACTTTGTTGTCTGGGTTTTGCATAGGAGCGTATAGGCGGTATGATTTTCAGTTGAACTGCCAGAGTATGTAGCAGAGGCCTGTCAAGGCTTTATCTAGGGTCAAAGATCTTTGCACATGCGTCGGATTCGGTATGCAGAATCTACACTAGAAGTATCGTTGAGTCCTTTTCCAGACACCCACAGCCCAGCTTAGTCCATGCTCAGTAGCGAGCTTCTACTTCATTGCAGAGCTCAGGCCATGCTGTTCATTACTATGCAGGCTTTGTACCATGTCGGACAGATGCCATTGTAGACAGCAAAGCAGCCCGGCACTGGTTCTGAACTCAGCTCGGTTTGGGCAGTTTTCCTATGCTCTATTCTCAGGGCCGAGCCGTGTAAATGCATGGCCCACTTTTAGCTCAGCTAGATACGTATGCCTTCGTTCACGAATTCTGTGCCACAAACTCCAGTGAAGTCAAATCCTACACCCAAGCCAAAACAACACTCCAAGTCAAACGCAGATGTATAGTGCGCAGCATTCAACACTGAACCCAGCGACCTCAAACCCCACCCCTAAACCCTAAACCCTAAGACCCTAAAACCCTAAATCTCTAAACCCTAAACCCTAAAACCCTAAAAACCCCAAACCCTAAAAACCTAACATATCCTAACCCCTAAAAGCCTATAAACCCTAAACCCTAAAATTCCCACCCGGCCCCCTAGACCCCTTCCCACCCATAGGTGGATTCTCCGCGGGCGGTTGGTGTTTTTTGGGCATCCCTGGCCCCCCAAGCGACCCGGGGCCTGCTGGGCTGGTTTAGGGTTTAGGGTTTAGGGTTTAGGGTTTTGGTTTAGGGTTTACGGTTTACGGTTTACGGTTTAGGGTTTCGGGTTTGGGGTTTAGGGTTTACGGTTTAGGGTTTAGGGTTTAGCCAGAAACGCCCAAACTTGTTTTTTTCAACGGCCGCCTGGCCCTGGCGTAGCGCGTGGGAATTTAGGGCGTAAGCCCTTAACCCGAACAGGAAATTGTTTGGGTGGTTGCCTGTGGTGGTTTTAGAGAACTTCTGGTTTCATCGAGTTCTATGACACATGCAAGGAAGGTCGCTTTGAACCTAATATGCCGCCACCCACAAACCCTGGTGTGAGGTGGCGCCATCCTAGCATGAATTACCAGCCACTGCGCAAGAAGACACACTAAACCCGAAATTCCTAAAACCTTAAACCCTAAATGCCTAAACCCGAAACCCTAAAACCCACCGACCGCGTACCAAGAACCTCGCCTGGCTTGTCCGAGTTGTGAGAGCGTAAGCCCTAAACCCTAAACCCTAAACCCAAGCCCTAATCATAATCAAACCGTGGAGCCCTCAGCGCAGACCCAACATCTTCAAGCTCCAAAGCCGGTGACACCATTGAGGTGCACCAGCTGGCTTCCAAAAACTCCTCAGGGTGGGATGCCCAGACTTCTCAGGAGCTGGATGGCTTAAGGGTTGTGTGAAAGTGCTCCTTTCAGACCAGCTCTTTCAAGGTTACCGTACTATAGGGGCCCAAATAATTACCTATACTATCTTGCGGGGGGTTCCTTATTATAATTATAGCATTACGGCCCCTATAGTATACTTTGAGAGTTTGAGGTTTAGGGCTTATGGTTTTTGGGTAAGCGGTTCAGGGTTGCATTCTCTCAGGGCTTGTTGTTTTTGGCTATGGCTCTTGGGTGTTAAAGGGCTTCCTGGACTTACTGCTTGCTTGAATAGGCCTTATTAAGTTCTTATTGTAGCTGGGTTCTGGAGTACCATACTTGAATACTTTTTTTTGGTACCTGTTCCTTTAAGGAACAATTATGAAATAAAAGTCTATGCTTTTTTCTCCCTGGTTACTTCAAAGCCCAGGTAGGCATTAAGGCCCCCCTACCCCCTAAGGGTCCCTATGACAAGGGGTTCTGCTCTTGGAGTTTTGGCCCCGTATGTGGACTCCTTTTCTGTCTGCTGCTTAATAGGGAATGGGGGAACGGATCCTTATAGTAGTCCCTATATATAATCCCCAATAATAGTTTCCATAATCCATTCCCCCATTCCCTACTAAGAACCAGACAGTTTTTCATGAGCTCCTTTACCTGAAGGGGTAATTGTAGTGGCTTAGTAGCTGAATGTATGCTTCACATTTTTGGACGCGGCGTAGTAAAGCCCGCGATAGAACTGAAAGTTTAAGCATTTGGGGCTTCTGAATGCAGGAACTAAGGTAGTGATCCTCATAGTAAGGTTAGTAAGGCCCTTCAAGAAGGGGAGCTTACTTATATCCGAGGTACACACTTCTTTAAGCACCCCCCCCCCCCNTAAGTGTTGGGGGTTCAGAAAACCGGGACCTAAGTTATGTACCTCATAATAAGGTTAGTAAAGCCCCTTAAAAAGGGGGGCTTACTTATATCCTAGGTACACTCTTCTTTTATCACCCCCCCCCCCCGGCTCCTGTGCAGGTTTGAAGACAGGGCTTGATCGGCCTCGCTCAACTTCAAGCAGTTTTTTTCAATAGGGCTGTAGAGTGCTATACCATGTTTTGCCGTAAGACCTACAGAATCAATCAACATGTACAGTAGGAAAAGTTTTCTGCTGTTGATTACGGTGTCTGGCGTTACTTCAAGATTTTCTAGTTTCCAAGACGGAGGATGTTTGTGCTTTTGCGAGGAATTTGGGAAGCGAAAATGAAGCAGATTGAGTACCTAGCCTGGGCTGTTTGGTGTTGGAGATCCGGTGTGAGCTTGGATTGGAGTAGTGAAGACGTACCAAGACATCTGTCTGCTATTTCTCTGAACGTTTCCTTCCCTTCGTACCCTAAGCTGACTTACCATGTCTAGGCCTTCGTGCAGCTACGCCCAACATGATTTCCCTCGTGCCTGCAGACACTTCCTTCTCTCCCTGCAGCCCAAAATCCTAAGTTTCCGAAACCTTGCCTCGCGTATTTGGTTTAGGCTTTGTGGTGTAGGCTTAGGCCCAGCCATTCTTGTAAAGCTCGAAGGGGTTATCGAACGAACATAGTACCTTCATTATGGTTCCAAGGGCGATTAAGTTTCTGAAGACCAAGACATTTCTTGCCCAAGGCCTTTGGGTTCTGCAGCGAAGCCTCTCGCGAAACCACCGCTTGACTTGGATGCGCTGGAGTGACGCAGCAAAAGGTCAGCCGTATCCCCCCGAACTCCTTCCCAGCGCCGTTAGGGTTTATAGGGTTTAGGGGTTTAGGGTTTAGGGTTTAGGGGGGTCTAGAAACCCTGTTTGCGAGTTTCCGAAAGTTAGGGGTACCTTCTCTTGGGGCCCTTATAATAAGGATCCTACTATTTAGGCTCCTAAATAAGGGGTCCCTATTTTCGGAAACCCCTATGTTTGAAAATCTATTCCGATTCGGGCCGAAAAGCCTTCAAACCTGTGTCCTCAGAGCCATATTCCGCCGAATGAACCCGTATAGTGTATACTTCGGCTTTAAAAGTACGCATGCCTATGAGGGAACACCTTTTGGGCTTGATTATATACTATGTAGGTGCATGGAACATTCGGGTCTGGCAGAGTGTGGCATATGGGTACGAATCCTCATCTCTTTCTTTTCCTCCTCATCGGTGAAGGCAAGGGGTAGCCCCTTTTTTCGCCGAGCAAGGTTACTTACAACACGACTTGGTGTTCTTCATGCAGCTACCTGTAGGGAAGCCAAGCCCTTAAAACTAAACCCGAGGCAAAATAAAGCCAAGCAGCCCATAAACCGCCGAAGCCGTCGCACTTTAAGCTGCAAGCTGTTAAACTGTTAAGCCACATGTGATTGATCCGGCCAGGATCCGCTTCATTAGCAAGAAAGCCACAAATAGTAAGATGTTTGATAGCAGGCCGCTGCAGCAAGAAAATGTCATGCTCGATAACGGCGACGATTGCAAAATAGATAGTGTAGCGACAACAGCATCGGCAAGAGAGGCTTTCATTCAGTACATGGCACGGCTATGCTCGTGACCAATCTTGTCGGTGGAACCGTATGGAACCCAAAAACAACAGACCTTGCATCCTACAGTATCTGTTAGCAAGTTGGAAATTTGCTCTATAATGCCGTAAGACCAGCGAATGCCCGCACTAATCATCCTGCAAACATGTTCAAACTTTCTTGGGATTCCTAAGGACCCTAGTACCTATGTCATATATACTTCGAGCTCAAAGTTAATGTGCGTCCTACATAGTGACATAGTACCTTCAGATCCACCATAGATACGTATATCGGTACATGGATCCGGGGGTTCACTGTAAGCTCTGCACGGGAGTCTGGGGCACCCTAAGCCGTGTCGGGACCCCAAGAAACCTGCATTTCCAGGGATGCTTATGATGAATTACCGCTGGAATGTTTCAACATGCCGGATTCTATGGGTTAAGGTGAAACGTCACTTGTTACTTTCTCATAGTTGGGTAAAATTTGCAGACTTAAACCCACGAAGGAATAGAAGATTGATTTGTTTCCATTATCCCAACCATGGACTAGGTTAGGCTTCATTGAGGGTTCAGGATGTGTAATCGGGAAGCCTCGACCCTAAACGTCTTGAGCTGGAGAATCGCGCGACCGCCCACTCGTCCGGGCTAGGCCGTCGGCCCGAGAAATGTAGTGGCGGGACCCTTTGGGAGTCGCCGACATTCGATAGAAGGTCGGGGTGCATGGATGTGTGTGAGTGTATACACACACATAGAAAATATATGTACATATATTTAATTATATGTAGATTTATTTATTGATTTTTCATTTATTTTTCTATACACCACAACAAGAAGTCTAGTATCGTTTGATTCCATAGTATTGCGTGTAGCAGGACACAAGTATAACATTCTGAAGATACTGGCGACACACTCTTCGTAGTATACTTATAATGTGCATACAATCTCAACCGTGAGTAGGCACGTGAACCACTAAAAACATATGGAGAGCAGAGATGTATATAACATATAAAACTGGCCAAAAGTATGCTACACATACGAATAAAATCACCGTTCGAACAGCCTGTATATGTTTGCAACTGTAAGCACAGAACTCAGTTGAAACTTAAACAAAATGTAACTCGTGACAACATGCATTTTAGAGCTGCTGTCCGTTATTTCGGGGCTCCTTTGGATTAGACCTGAAGCCAAGTCAGTCGAGGGTGTGGTTTAGGGCCTTAAAGGGTTTAAGGTGTTGGGGTGGGATCTAAAATGAAGGGGCCCCGACACGAGCATTTACGAAAAGGTTTGCCTCCAGAGTACATCCCAACACCAGCAGCAAACAAGCTCCACGGAAAAGGAACTCGAGCTGTAGTGGTGAAGGTAACCCAGAGGGTCCATGTATACTACCATTATGGAATTAGGTCACCAAAACCAGTAAGAGACTTTAGGTTAAGAGTTTGGCGGTTTGCCCCGCAAGGGCTTTGAGTTTAATTAGACTTAGGGCTTAACTTGGATTATAGTGACCGGCACCAAAAGCCCTACAGCATCAAAACCAGTGTTTAGGCAAGGGGGTTGCACTATCGACAAACAGGCCGGTGACATCGGGGTCGGAATAAGTTCTTGCTTATGGTACCCCCTCAGATTCGCTATAGTCATACCACAGTTCCGAAACTCTAACATATCCTAAAATCCACCCTGACTCTCAAAGTTCCTTGAGGCTCCTGTGTGAAACCCCTACATAAAATATCCTTTTTAATATCCCTTTATAGTAGTTATCGTGGATCTTTGAAGGAGCCCGCAGAAACCCCTTGGAGGGGCCCTTACAGATCCCTTTAAAGGAGCCCTGGTACAGGTAAGCATGGCCTTGTGGCGGGCGCTTCTGAGTGCTCTGGTGCTCCATGTCCAAGGCATTTCTCGCATCGCTCCCTCTTTGGAAGTTAGAGATTCTTTAAAGGGTTCAGGGATTACCTGGACCCTAAGGAACCTACATTTTCAGGGTTCCTTAATATGGTTTCCCTATATGAGTCCTTAAAAAGGTAGGTTATTTGGGGTTCAGGTAGGGGTTGTCTCACAGGGTTGAGGGTTTAGGGGTTCCAGAAGGTTGAGTGTTTTGGGGATTTTATGACAGAGGAACAGTTTGGCTTCACTTGTAGGGTCTCGTTCTTGCCAAGATCTGTTTTCTCCAATGGGATCCGAGGGCTCCTTTAAGGGTACCTACAGTACCCTAGCAGAGTTAGGGCCAAGGGTTCTTTAAAGGGTTCGGTCTAAGGCCTAAGCACGCGAAGTACAGTTTCTTGTGCCCTCAAAGTTAGATTTTAGATCAGCATACTGGGACCCCTGATTGCAGTGCCAGTTGTGCCGAAAATTCGGGTTGCTCACTGGCTTTCATCTGAGTGCCCTTCATCATACCAGTGTTTGTCGCGATGGGGACGATAATGGTGATGATGATAATCGTCTTGCCGAGTTTGGGTTTGATTTTTTACTGAGCAGCATCGCCGTTGTCATGCAATCCTTCTGCTGCCACGTGCTACTAGTAATAAGAGCCAAGAGAAGTTAACACAAGAACAGCAGTTGATAGTCGTAATAACAGAAGTAGTAGCTTCAACCGTAATGGAGTCAATAGTAGTAGAGTGTAATAACCATAATAATGATAGCAACAGCAGCAGCTGCTGCTGCTACTGCTACTGCTAGTACTGCTACTACTACTACTACTACTACTACTACTACTACTACTACTACTACTACTGCTACTACATCTACGACGACGACTGCGACGACTACGACTACGACAACAACAACAACTACTACTACTACTGCTGCTACTAATACTACCACCACCTCACGCATCGACGAAAGACATCACACACAACATAGGTCAGAGAAGCATGAACTGGTTGAAGCTCAGCGATCCCTGCGTAGCCAGCAGCACGGAGAATGAACATCCCTCAAGGTTTAGTGTGCTTGTGGTTTTGGATGGTTTTGGTGTTGTAACATTCCCTAAGGGTCCATGTACTCATATAGTACCTGCATTGGCCTTAAAGTATTCCCATTTGGCCCAAAGTATATGCTACATGGGTACATGGACCCTTGAACCCTAAACCCTATAGAACCCTTATAGAACCCCTTAAAGGAACCCTTAAAGGAATCGTATTATGGGTACATCGACCCTTAGGCATTCGAAGACGGGACTCGGAGCCCGAGAGCAGGCGTTGCAGTCCAAGAGAAGCTCTCGCACCTGCATCTCCAGCCCTTTGGCTGTCTAGGGTTGAGATTTTAGGGTTTAGGGTCTAGGGTTGAGAGTTTTTGATGGCCTCCTTTAGGGGTCTACTTCAGGGTCTCTTTCAGGGTTCCCTCTACTAAGGGTTCTATAATATAAGGGTCCCTTCGGGTTGAGAGTTGTTGGCTTCCTTTAGGGGTCTGTTTGAGGGTTTCTTGTAAGGGTTCTGTGAGGGTACTATAGGGTTTAATGGGTTCTTTAAGGGTTCCAGGTGTTTACTACAAGGGTGCTATAGGTTTTTTTTTAGGGTTCTTTGAAAACAAGAGGTGACTATACAGTAGCGGTTACTACAAGCGCTCTATGCGAGTTTAGGTTTGGGGTTTTAAGGGTTTCAGGATGTTAGAGCTTGAAGGTTTGAGGGTTTAGGGTTTTAGGGCTTTGGGTTTAAATAGGGTTCAGAGTCGAATGAGAGCCATTTCTCGAAGGGAACCTTGTTCTTCACAGGGGGGTGTGTACCGGTTTTGCAAAAAGTGGTTTACATGAAGTTTTACACTGGCTCTGCGTAACGTAGACAGTGCCATATGGAGCCAGTATTTCGACTAGACTTAGATACCAGCCTGTGACATTAAACCCTTTCACCCTGAAACTCGCACTGTTCAGTTGGTTGGGTGGCAAAAAAACTCGCAATCCCAGGAGGATCCTGACTGCAAGCCCAATCATTACACTTCACCACTTACTTCCCGACTCCTTGGTGCGCGCAGTCTCATCGCCCACCACTGTCTGGCAAAAAGTGCCTGCCTGTACTGAAAGCGGGCAGGCACTCCGCAGCGCTCGTCAGCCATGCTCTTATCATCTGGTTGAGCCGCTGAAAAATTACGACCAACTCTACACACACACACGACTAACACAAAAAATATGCCATCATAGAGTTTTCAGTTATCCGAACCAAATGCAGTCCACGTGCAGGGTTGCTCTGGCTCCGCGATGGCATGCTAATGTTTTCGTGGCGCTCAAAGCTCTCCATTCGCCGGAGCACAGCAGACCATCCAGGCGGCGCTGCTGGTTGCAGGGCTTTGCGACCCATGCTGCGGCACAACTATCAAGAGGCTCAAAGGCTGATACCGTTGTCCACCATCTGTGCGGTCGCGCGGGAAGCGGCTGCACAGAAGGAGAGGGGTGAGCGGGAGCGCGAGAAGCCCTGAACACCCCTAAACCCAAGGTTCTACAGGGGTTGTGTTTCTTTTATTAACCCTAAACCCTAATTGGGGCTTGGGACTGACTGAAGAGATAATCATGTCGTGATATACCCCACGGCCCTGTCCCACAGTGTACCAGAGATGGCCATACTCCCTGGGTATGTTAGGTTTTTGCTGCACAATGACGGCAGGGTCTATAGGATTTAAGACCCTGAACCCTAAACATCCCCAAACCCCTAAGCCTCAACAGGTGTGTGCGAATTGTGAGAGCTTAAACCCTAAACGTCACCTCTTAGGGTTTCCATCGACTTTCCTTTGCCTCAATCCTGTAGAAGCCAGCTCTGAAGCTTGGGAAGCCAGGACGAACCTAGGGGCCTTGCTAATTGCCTATGTTATTTTGGGGGGTTCCCTATTGTAATTATAGTATAACGGGCCCCAAACCCTATTCGATTTGTTAAGGCCCCGACACTAGCCAAGTAGGCCACCACTTCCTTGCCCTCTTACTATAAGTCCAAAGGCCCACCTCTATCCCCACAAGACAAACTTCGACAAATGAGCTAAGTATGTCCGAAGAATGGACAACTATAACTAGCGGGGTTTTGGGCCCCAAACTCGCATGCTTGACTTTGCATATCCTTTGGGCACTTGAAACCCTATTGTTTGCTTACTTGACCCTAAACCTCAAACCCGGAACCGTGAAGCCCTATGGGCATCTTCTTTTCCGAGGATCAAGAGGCATCCTCACACCCATCGGCTGGATGCGCAGAGACGGCTGGTGCCACGGCCTGTTTGCTTGCTTCGGGTGTGTGTTCCTCTTTAGGCTTGTGGATGACTTCTTAAAGTTAAGCTATGGCTATCCATTTGTGATTGAACTTGTTGGAGATTTATAACTGTCAGAATCCAAACGGTTCCGACTGTTTTCTACGACTCACGATAGCCACTGTGAACACCGGGATGCCCTTGGAATGAACAAATTCCGATGTCGACGGCACAGTGACGTGCAGGAACGTAGATCGCTTGCGGTTTGAGATCAAGGGTTACTTGTCAGGTGCAGCCATGTGGGTTGCGTGTACCCTGATCTGATTTCTCTAAGGGTTCCTGGCCATATTGCGGCTGCAGTGATGTTTCAGTTAAGTTGATCCAGAATGAATCTAAGGAGGAGACTTGGGCGAACGCAGTCGGAAGCCACATTCCTGAACCCCTAGGCTCTAAGACCCTGGCGAACACAAGTTGAATCCCCAAAACCCTTCAAGTCAAAATTCTTCAAGTAACCCCTGAACGAGCTCTTTTGAAGAAGCCTTTGAAGGATCCGAGTTGTATGACCTAGGACCTAAACCCCAACCCCAAATTTCTTAAACCATAGATGGGTGTTTTCTAGGACCACCAAAAAAGGTATCTAAAGAAAGCCCATACACAAAAAAGAAACTCATGAAAAATAAACCCCTACAGGTACTCTCAGCCCAAAACCCTAAACCCTAACCCCTGACTGCCAGGAACCAGTATTACTGCAGACCTTGCCAGGCTTGTCCGAGTGTGAGTGTCAAAACCTCTCCTAGCCCCTAAACCCTAAAGCCCTAAACCCCAATCCCCTAAACCCTAAACCCCTCAACGTCGCCCGTTCTTGTTAAGGGTTTAATTTTAAACTACCAGAATATGGAAACCATATTATTTACTTTCGATCCTTATTATGGTAACTTATTCTAAATCCCTTTAAGTCCCTTAATACCAGAATATGGAAACCATACTATTTACTTTCGATCCTTATTATGGTAACTTATTCTAAATCCCTTTAAGTCCCTTAATGGCAACCCTTTACAAGGGGCCCTTTTTGCTAAATCCCTTAACAAGAGCCCTTTTTTAACCCAAAACCCTAAACCCTAAACCCTTCTGCTCTTTTGAGGCCCTGGAAAGGCTCCGACGCACCACAGAGTCCCCTGACATGGAACTGCGAGCTGCGGAGGCCCGGGGCTGCTCGAAGCTTTGCAGGTTATATAGGCTTTAGGGCTTAAGGACTAGGGTTTAGGGTTTAAGGGTTTAAGGATTAGGATTTAGAGTTTAAAGGATTAGGGCTTTGGGTTTAAGGGTTTAGGGTTTAAGGATTAGGGTTTAGGGTTTAAGGGTTTAGGATTTAAGGATTATAGGGTTTAGGGTTTAGGGTGTTCTTGTTTTTGTTTCTGTGTTTTGTCCCTGTGTGTGTCTTATTGATTTGTAGTGTTTGGCACAGGGTCGTGAATTGTTTTGCAAGCTTGTTAATGGCTTAGTTAAAGCATGTCAGTGTGCTTATTAAGTTTCAGAGTGATTGTTTTAGTATATAAGATGGCGGGTTCTAGACTGTTTTTGTTGAGGCAGTGTAGATTATCAGCAGAGTTTTGGCGCGATGTGTGGGCTCTTTAAAAGGGTGTGTTTGGTTGCTTAGTTTAGTAGTTTTTTGCAGGGTTCTACAAAACCAACCCTAAACCGTAGATGATAGGGCTTCAGTTCTTTGGTGTCTGTTATGTGGCCTGTATGTCGCTTGTCAACCTGGGCCTCCAAAACCCAGAGAACCCAATATCCCTTGAGTAAGGTATATTCCTTAAATCATAGTAGGGATCCTACTATAACATAAAGCAATATTCCCTAATTAACGGATACTGGAGTCTCTGGGAACACTCCAAGCAGCTCGCAGTGGGGGCAATGTGCAGCGAACTTGGGCCCCAATCTAGGTGCCTGATCGGGTAACTTTACACATGAAGTTTAGTTACGGTACATAATCCCAAGCCAAGAGTTCAGGGATATTCGGGTGAACAAGCTTCAGAGTTTCGGATTGGGCTTTCAGGTTGTAAAACGGTTCAGAGATTCGTGGCTTTAGGGTGGGATTTGGGTTTGGATCTTGTTCGCTTGTCGGGTCGCACGCATTGGTTGGAGCTGTTCTGTTGTAGAAATAGCGAACTTTTGGGAAGGGGCGCAACCGAGTGCTTCACCACAAATGGCCTATCTTTTGAAGGACTTGTGTAAGAAAACCATAGGACCTTAGGAACCCGAAGCAGGGGGGTTCTTTAGGGTCCGGACAAACCCTTAGTTAACCGTGAAATGGGTTGCCCACTGCGAAACGTTGCGATCTTCCGACCTGATAAAAGATAACCTTATTATGGGAACTTACGGCCTAAACCAAACCTTAAACTCTCGACCCTAACTTTAAATTAGATTCCTTAACAAGATCCTAGGGCATTTCGGACTTGTCCAATTTCCATTCTGCGTTTGGTTCTAGTACTTGGAGGATGATGGGACTTAGGAAGCAAGGTCATACCAGGGAGTTGTACGGTTTCTATAAGGGGTTCTACTGGGTCTGTGGGATCTCACAGACTTAGTAAGCAAGGTTATAAGTACTTGAATTGAGACCATAAGTATTTGTAAGTACGGTTACCTTGTCTATATAACCTTGCTACTGAAGTCCGATGAACTTTAAGTCGTGGTAATAGTCATAGTGTGTTCTGTACTTCTAGTTGCTAAGTGCTTCTTGACAAACGACCTTCCGACCCAGGATGTGGCTTCTTCACTTGGGGTGCACAGCTCTTTTCCACGGCATGCGAGAATGACAACTAGAAGCCTACAACCTGGGCTCTTCGATCTGGTTCACGTCGGGCCTTTTCCCCGAGACTTCTCCAGAAATCCCCGCTTTCTTACAGCCCCAGGGCTCGTCAGCAACCCCCTCAATGAAGGCTTCTCGAAGGGTCCAAGAGAAACACCCCTATGAAATGCCCTTGGATCCTTTGTGAGCCCTTTGAAAGCTTTCCAAACTACGTGCTAAACCATGGCACCCCCCAAGATGCCCTCAACCAGAAGCGCCAAGCAACTCAATGCCCCGGACTCGAAACCCAGACTTCTCGAAGTCGTCTGGCCTGGAACTTCAACTCTCTGTGTCGACACAGGCGAGGCTTCATTCCATGGACGTTGCCCCATGGCTTCAAAGTTATCTTTTCAATTCAGTCCCTAAGGGTCCATGTACCCAAATAGTATATACTTTGGGCCCAATGTACCCATACAGGGAGTACTTTAAGGCCAATGTATATACTATTTAGGTACATGGACCCTTAGGGAGTGCTCGGGCTCAGACTTCGGTGTTCTCCCAAATGGTCCAGTGTACCTATATAAAGGCCCTAAACCCTACACCCTAAACCCTAAACTATATAGTCAGTAGAATGTAGGGTTTCTATAAATTATTATTAAGCGATACACGAAACACCCACCCGAAAGACTCCAGTTTCGTACGATAGGGGCTTTAACTAAAAGAAGGTTCTGAGGTGCTTTTGGGTCGACCCCTCATGGAGTTCATTACACCCTTGTAGTAGCCCTTATAGTTACCTTTATAGGACCCTTTTTTATGAACCCTTTAAAGGAACCTTATTCTACTTTAGTTGAACAGGTCTACAAGCACCAGCAGCAGCAGCGGGTCCATGGCCGGGTCTGGACCCAAGATGTTGAATGGTCTATCCCTAAGGGTCCGGAGCACCCGATAATCAGGTACTCGGGTTTGGGATAATAGCTATGTAGGTTGCTATTTTGGAGAGTATATGATGATTAGGTACTTGGACCCTTGGGGTATGGGAAAATAACCTCAACTTGCCAGTATAGGGTGCCCCTAAGAAGCAGTAAAGTTATGATGTCAAGCGGGCCTCTAAGTTTTGGTACTAGGGACCACACTCGAAGCCTAAACCCTAAATCCGTAAAGTTTCGGAAGAAGGAGCGACCTGAGGACCTTGAACTACGGCCAAGCTTGGGTTCGGTTCGTCACATCTTATCCCTAAACCCTTCTTCCGCAGGCTTGAGTCCCGTCGGACGCGCCTCTTGCACGGTAAATTCAGAGCGGTGAAACAACTGTGAAACCAAGAACAGATGACATTAAGGCCCCCCAGGCGTGCGAAGCCCC
>BGNK01000339.1:212069-330255 GCA_003297005.1 Symbiodinium sp. clade A Y106 | reverse complement strand
CAAGCCGAGGGAGCAAGTGAAACATGAGAGCGACTTCGCATGACAACCAGGTAGTTGCGGGCCTCCATTTCCGCGATCTGTGCCTTCAGTGCTGACGCCTCAAGCCCATGGGCGCTGAGTTTGACACACGCTGCATAGCTTCAGATGGGTCCGTGGTGTGGTCACACATCATTCATGATGACATTGCAAGGGGCACCTCCGCTGCTTCCGCCGTGAGTCTTTCGACTTCGCGGCTGGCAGACTCCNGTCACACATCATTCATGATGACATTGCAAGGGGCACCTCCGCTGCTTCCGCCGTGAGTCTTTCGACTTCGCGGCTGGCAGACTCCTGCCTGGCCTTCACGTCTCAACCAGAGAGAGAGACAGCTCCGCTCATGCTGTGTCAGCTGTGATGCAGTATAACGTGCGGCAACGACGGCGCAAGCCTCAAACACGGCCAGTTTGCTGCGCAACTCCGGCACCTACCAGAGCAATCGCGAATTAATGTCATCCTCATCGCTGTTTGCCCCATCTCTCTCCTCCTACATGACCACTTACTCCGAACCCTCTTGGNCGGCCAGTTTGCTGCGCAACTCCGGCACCTACCAGAGCAATCGCGAATTAATGTCATCCTCATCGCTGTTTGCCCCATCTCTCTCCTCCTACATGACCACTTACTCCGAACCCTCTTGGCTGCCTGCGCGGCTTCGGCTTTCAGGTTCTCAACTTGCTGCTGCAGCTCTGCGGATGCCCCGGCGGCATCTTGGAGGGCAGCTGTCCGCTGTGCCTTGTGTAACTCTTGTGAGCTTCTTGCCAGCGGTTGTGCGATGCACGAAGTCTGAGTGCGGAAAGTCGCGCCTCCATGTCTGCGATCTGTGCTCGCAATCCTGCCACCTTCCAGCACATCAACTCCAAGAACATCCAAGAACACTAAAAGCCTGTTCTGTGCAACCCAATCGCAGCCCGCCTCTGCGACTTCCGCCTTCAGTCTCTCGACTTCGTGCTGCAGCTGCTCGGCGGATGCTTGCACTTGCAAGGAGGCCTCTTCCTTCGCCTGTGATCGGACACCATCGTCAGCAGTCGAAACGAACCCTTTCGCTCGTGCCAGCTTGCACGTTTACAGTTTAGCTGGATCTTGCAGCCTCCAGCTCCGCGAGCTTGCCCCGCAACTCTGGCACCTGGCTGCTGATGCTGACATCTGCTGCTTCGCCTAGGATTCCATGACTCCCCTCCCGCCTGCGCAGCTTCGGTTTTTAGCTTCTCAATCTCCTGCTCAAGCTCTGCAGACGCGCCAGCAGCGTCCTGGATTGCAGCCGCGCGCTGCACCTGGTTCGAACTAACAGGTTGCATTGGTGCATCATTACCGTGAATCCTTCTCAAGCCGAGGGAGCAAGTGAAACATGAGAGCGACTTCGCATGACAACCAGGTAGTTGCNCGCGCTGCACCTGGTTCGAACTAACAGGTTGCATTGGTGCATCATTACCGTGAATCCTTCTCAAGCCGAGGGAGCAAGTGAAACATGAGAGCGACTTCGCATGACAACCAGGTAGTTGCAGGCCTCCATTTCCGCGATCTGTGCCTTCAGTGCTGACGCCTCAAACCCATGGGCGCTGAGCTTGACACACTGCTGCATAGCTTCAGATGGGTCCGTGGTGTGGTCACACATCATTCATGATGACCTTGCAAGGGGCACCTCCGCTGCTTCCGCCGTGAGTCTTTCGACTTCGCGGCTGGCAGACTCCTGCCCGGCCTTCACATTTCACCCAAAGAGAGAGCTCTGCTCATGCTGTCAGCTGTGATGCACGACGGCTCAGGCCTCAAACTCGGCAAGTTTGCTGCGCAACTCCGGCACCTACCAGAGCAATCATCGCTGCTTGCCCCATCTCTCTCCTCCTACATGACCACTTACTCCGAACCCTCTTGGCTGCCTGCACGGCTTCGGCTTTCAGGTTATCCACTTGCTGCTGCAGCTCTGCGGACGCCCCGGCGGCATCTTGCTGCGCAGCTGTCCGCTGTGCCTGTAACATGAGCTTTCTCAGAAGCAGCACAAAAAGTCCTTGTCTAAGACATTCTTGCCTCCATGTGCGTAAGCTCAGCTTTCAGTGTCGGCACCTGGCATGGTTAAGCAGTGCCCCAAGATGCCCCAAGCATCACGCTCATTTGTGCCTCCGCCGCTTCTGTCTTCAGCCGCTCAATTTCTAGCTGAAGTTGCTCGGAGGCAGCTTGGGCTTGAGCTGCAGCCGCCTCTGCAAAGCTGCCACAGCTTGAGTGAAGTGCGTAAACTACCCTAGAATGGAGCCCTAAGCCCTGCATGGACGTCCTTCAAGTTGGAAAGCTCTGCGCGCAAGTCAGCAACCTGCCATGTTCACAGCACAGAGTTGGACTCCTGCAGTAGAGCATGAAGCTTCGAGAGTCTCGAAAGGCTTGGGGAGCATGAAGGCGTGATGCAGCCGAAGCCTCTGCCACCTGAGCTTTAGCCGCGTCCAGCTCCTTACATGAAGAGGAAGCACAGTTTCGACTATTGATGACTTCAAAAATGTTGGTGACCCGACTCCTGAAGTCGCCATCTCCTCCCAGGCGCGTCGATCCTTCTGCAGCCGAGCCGCTGTCTGAAGGGCGCTCACATCTGGCGAGCCGTTGGAGTCGGCCTGTGCAGCGACTCCGACTTAAGACCTAGGGGGCCTTAATAATTACCTATACTATTTTGGGGGTTCGTTCTTATAATTATAGTTATAATTATAGTATAGTGGGGCCTTTCTGCAGCTTCACTTCGCCAACACTTCCTGCTCGACGTCGAATGTGGGGAAACACGGAGGGCTTAGGGTCAGGAGTCGATTGCAACGACTCTGGCAGACCAGAAACCTTGGATGACAATGTTTGTCCGAAAGCCTTCGCTTTCTCGAGCTCTTGGTTGAGCGCGAGCACCTGCAGCATTTCAAGGGGTAGCAAAGAGCTTTTGTCGCCCAAGTCGCCGTAGACCCGTGCTCGGACAAACTGCGGCCTTCGCATTGCAATCATCTTTCAGCTTTTGGAACGTCTCCCGCGTCCTCTCCTGGATCCGCCGTGAAAGCAGAAAGCGAAGCACCGGCCCCTCGAAAGGGGCTTGCAGGCGGCGGCCGACGCCTTGAGCCTCTGCTGCTCTGCGAGGCGCTTCTCCTGCTCCTGCTTTAGCGCGGCCTTAGCAGCGCCAGACAGGAAACGAGACAGACTCGACAGTTTCCACAGAATCTTGCAAAGCATCGCCAAGTGCTTTCTCAGATCTGTGAAGGCCATGGACGCTCCGTTTCATGTAGCGACGGATGTCTCTTACTGACTCATGTTTCGGCGATGCTTTGCTGCATGGACGGCTCAGCGGGAAGCGCGACTCGTCTAGTCACTCTAGTCCAGTCTAGTCTACAGCGGATAGATACACTCGCACTCCGCGACAGAGATCCTGCCGCCGCCGGAGCAAATGCCGATCCACCCTCGCACACTAGCACTCCGCGAAAGAGATCCTGCTACCGCTGGAGTGGATCCCATCCACCCACGTACACTTGGGGAGCCACAAGAAATCGTCACTTTTTTTGCGGACGACTTAATATGAAACGGAGATCCCACGAAGCGCTGCTCGCAGTGCGCAAGGCACGACGGTTTCGGTGGTACACCTGGCTCCCCTAAACCGTCCCTAACCCCGTCCTCCAGCTTGTCCTTCTCATCCTTCAGAGAATCGAAGTCCTCCTGAAGGCGAAGGCCAGCCGCAGAATTTTGCTCCGCACGTTCTCACAGACCACGGAGGACGGCTTGCAGCCGATATGGAGATGCCATAACATGTACTATAGTACTAGCAATGGTTTTGAAAACGACTTCATATGGTGCACGCGGTGCCGATCGCAAGTACAGTGGGGGAAACACCCTGGCGTGACTAAGGAGTGGTTGGGCCTTAGCATCCCGGACAGAGAAGGCCAGGACACTGGACGACAAGGGCAACTCATTGTATAACTCGACCACTGCACAGCCTTGCATCTGCCATAAAACAAGAGTGCAAGGGCACGACCATTGTACGTGAGTAGGGGCTGTGCTGCAGCCAGCATCACTTGCTCTACTGCTTAAAACGACTGTGGCGAGGTCATGAGTACATGCTATTCGGATGGACAGGCAAGAGCTTGGTACAGTACCCATCTGTGTTTTAGAGTTGGAGGATGAATGACACCGTCCTGCGAGGGCGCCATGGAGCATGAATCACAAGGCTCAGGTGATGTAAGCAATGCCCGTCCAGCCGTGTCAATGCAAATCAACTCCTCCCGCTGTTAACTATCAGCGGTATCCATTATTAAATGCCTGGCTCCTTTTTGCAGAGTCTGGACGACTACGACCAGTGCTGAAAGTCATGCAAATCAGTGGCTCTGGGGGCTTGCCTCACTTAGGCAAAGAGCCAACGTTGGCGAGGCACGCAAGACACTTGCACTGAGCTATGTGGCACTTGGGAAGTTGCAGCTCGTGACGCTCAGTTGCACACCGTTTTGACGTCACTTCGATAAGCCCCTCACCTATCCACATGACCTCAAGAAGACAGGGGGCAACCACAGAAGCAACAGCAATTCCAGAAGGGATGAACAGCAGCATCGTGTATACCAAGGCATGAGTCTATTGATCCAAGTCACCAGATGCCACTAGTTCATCCCTACACTAGACCTTACAAAAACTTGACGCCCGCAGCTTCCCACAGGCTGGCACATTAGGTAGACCTACGCATGGGGAGCAAGTGTGACATTCTGAGACACATCCGATGCATGGCCTGAGCTTCTGACTTCTACAAGCACCATGCACTGCTACACATGCGTATCAGCAATGGCACGCAGATGCTCTCCAACATAAACGACAATGTGGGCCGGCAATCACTGCCAGGTCGCACATCCAGGCATCAGCGAAGCAGAAGCACTGGGACAATAAAACAAAGCGCGAGGTCGTTTCAGCGATCGCGCAGAGATCTGAGAGCTCTCCTGGACTGAGCGAACGGAAGTGATGGAAGAGACTTCTATTCGTCGTATGCTCGTCCAGCCTCATCCGACCTGCCGGCCAACCTCCCGGAGCCGGATGAAAGCCTCTGCCCGGCTGTGGGCTGTGGCACTTCAGCGGCATTCCGATGGCTCGCCAAGTTCCCGGCGGTCTTCCCCTTCTTGTAGTTTTCGAGGACCTATGAAGGCTTGGAGAGCGGATACTCGACTCGAAGCTCTTCCCGACTGGCCTTGAGCTGGGTGCCGGGAAGCAAGATGCTCTCGGCTTCGTTGGAGTAGAAGCTCAACTGGGCACGTACGGTAGTTACGCCGTTACGTAGCACTGGGCACGGCCAGCCTCGGAAATTTCACAAGCCGTCTGCGTCTCAACGGTTAGAAGCGTTGACCTCTGCGGGATACAAAGTTCGTCTCGATCTAGCTACATGCCATGTCATGCCTGCAGGCATCTGCAGGCAGTCGCGAGGAAAAGCTGTCAAATCTGAGAGATTAACGGTCCTGCGCAGCCGCTGGCAAAGTTCTTTGCGACCTTGCTCCGCAAGGATGCATGGTGCAGCAGTCGTTGTCCGACATCCTTGAGAATTGGATTCCGACATTCCCCTGCGTGCCTTCTCGTCAGAGGTGCAGCTTGAAACACCCCACCATGTGATGGTGCTGCCTTCCTAGCACTCAAGCCAACTTACGATCAGGCAGAAAGTGCAACTGGAAGAGACAGTCGGAGGCCCTGCAGTCAAGATCCCAAGAGCGAAGGCTTCAAGCCTTGTACTGGTCATGGAGGTCAACTCCAACTCCGCGCCACAGGGTGACTTTTCGAACCGGGAGCCTCTCAGAGTCTCAACGTCTCAGCTTCCATAAAAAGCCTCCTGGGATGCCCGGGATGCCGGACCGTGCCTGCCACAGGCCTCGAAAAGCATGCGCAGGTACGGGAAGTAGGAGCCGACCTGGAAGAAAGTTTACGGAGCTTACGGTCCAGGATGCCTCCCGCCCTGGCCTTGTCTCGATCTTCGTCGCGCAGGGCCTGAGGAAGAGTTCTGCACTCTTTCTTGATCTTTCTGCGACCGGTCCCTGTACTCTATGCTGTCCTGTAGTCCGCAGGGTTGTACACAGCGCGCCTTGTTTAGAGCCTGGTAAATGGCATTGCCGGTGTACATCCTCAGACTCAGACTGCTTCTCACTGCCGCTGACATCAGAAGTCGCCGTCCATGTCACCGTCCCATCCCGTGACCGAGTCTGCCACTAGATCGGCCGTTGATGGGCAACTGTACGCTGTACACACTGACTAGGTCGCAGGCAGAATGGCTCCATACAGTTCATGGTCCATTGGCTTCAGCGGCTTGCCCGCTTTCTTCTTCTGTGCCAAGGCGAGCCACCGATGAGGGGGAGAGCCGGGAAAAGGCAAAGGCAGCGTCTGCTTGCCGTAACGAAGCCTGCGGGTACCGTGCTTATACTCTCACCTGCCAGCCGGCCTCCAGAACCTTGCCCTTCTTGGTGCAGCTCTCCACAGCCTCCCATGCTCTGCCAACATCGCAGCTGCATACCGTGGCTAACTCTGGTCGCTGGCCTTCTTGTCACAAATGCCCTTGCAACCCTCTTGCAACGTGCCCGGCAGCTTGAGTTGCATGACTCCGGAGATCGGTGTAAGTTTCTCCTGAATGACATGCAGACAACCTTGTCACATGGAAAGCCATCATTGAATGCAGCAGAAAGCCTCGTCTTCTCCTCCGCCGATCTCCTCGAAGCCCATGCCTTGCGTGCACTCTAGTGCGTCCGACAGTCACACCTCGTGACGTACACCCATGCTGCACGGTTAAGGGAAAGACGCAAGTAGAACTGAAGGAGTGCACGTTCAGCTCCCAGAAGGTCCTAGCAGGTCAAGGTAGCCGACCATGACGGAGCATCAGAAGCAGAGAATCCATTCCAGGCTCCTGCGTGTCGATTGGCGGAGGTGCTTTGATGCCGAAGTTGTGCGGAATGAGGGCATAGAACCTACTGTGGGGCTCACGCGAGATAAATGCTCGCATCCAGGCGGAAGCCTCCCTGAGATCTCTGAGCCCGCTGCTCCGCGGAATGAGCCTTGACCTTTCCCTTCTGGACCGGCCCCAGAGGGGCTCCTGACACTAAACCCTCAGGCCCTCGGCTCGACACGACGGACACAAGACCTGGAAGAGCTTTCTTAGATTCTTTGGTGCACAGATAAGGCTCGGGACTACGGTGTCAGGTTTGAGATGCAGTCAGTCGGAGTGTTCCATTCTCAAAATATTAGTCAGGACGTCCCCCAATGAAGCGACTGGTTGCTTCAGATTCACGTCGTTTGCAGGAGCTGTTCGCGACTGGCTTTGCCGACCCGGTTTCTCCTCTCATTTTGTCTCACAGCTGAATCAGCGACCAAGCATCCACCCTATCTGTCACAGGATTACCAGTATCCTTTCTCACAAGTGGTCTTCAAGCTGCATGCACAGATCGTGCCGAGGCTGACGTGGCTGTTCCGAGCTTTGCTGGTTACACGGGTGTTGCCAAGGTTTGGGCATGTAGAGGCCGCGCACGACCTGCTTGCATTTATGTTTTCGCTGCATCCACATACACGATCTTTCATGGCGTGTTCAGGCCACTTTGTGACCAGATATTGCAACCTGCAACACTCCCGCAATCTAGCATGAAAGATGGAACCGTCAACAAAGGGCGAACCTATCTCACAAGAACATCCTGACAAGACCGTGGAGTTAGGGCGGAGAAAGGCAAAATCCCTGAGGAACCTTCCGCAACCTCGGACAGAATGGACTCGAGTTTGTCCTCGGGCCACAGGGTAGGCTTAGACATGTCTGCCAAGAAAAACTGATGTTGTAGTCACACGAATTCTCACAGACTGGTCTCACAGACTCACAGCTCGCGGCAAGGACAGCGTTTCCCTTCTCGACAGCTGCCTGGCGAAGCAGAGAGAGATGTTTCCGAGTCTGCGTTTGGAAATGCGGGCTTCAAGACCGAGGCCTTGGACAGCTGACCCAAAGGCTGGCCGTCCTGCCAGAACTGTCAGTTCTTGGCTCTTGGTCAGGTATGAACTGGGAATTGCAACGAAGGTGGCACTTGACAAAAGCAGTCCCATCCTGAACATCGTCTTGCGACGGCTCGGGCTCCTCGTCACATCTCGTCATGCATCTCATTTGCGAAAGCATCGCATCTTCGCGAGTCCTCTTCCTCGGTCTTCGCCTTCTTCTTCTGCAATGCCTAGTGAGGAGCTGGGCCCACAAAGCTCTGGTTGGGAAAAGCAGAACCCGGACCGACAAAAGGCTCGGCCTTGTGTGCCACATCGACGCGGCTAAACTTTCCGGGCTTCTGCCTTGGTCAAGTCATACTCTACATCACGCGGGAGACGACATAGAGGAGCTGCTCGGAGCGAGATTGCACAGCCAGGCGACACAAACTCAGAGGGCTTGTGGCCGTAAGTGTTTCCAGTTTTGTCCTGCGAGCACTGCACCCGAAGCAGAACTGCGCTGCGGAAAGCCACATCAGCTCTCACTTTCGCGCTGAATGGAACGTTGCTAAGCACCGCGCGAGATAGAGCTTGCTGAACTGCCGGATGGCTGCTGCTTGGTCGGAATGGAACCTCTACAAACACAAATCGACAAGTCGCTTAGAGCACCGAAAGGAGCGCTGGGGCAGAAGCTCCTCAAGCTTCGTGCCACCCTGGCTGACACCTGCGCAGAAGATGCTTCGAATGGCACTTGACAGCGCTCTTCCCCGACCTATGCGACCCCACTTCCTCCAGACCCAGTAGCAGCTGCCACCCGAGTCCTCTCACGCGATCGACTAGCGAGAAAAGCTCTGCGCTTGTCAGCTCCTTGTCAGACTCCAGCACATAAAGCCTGGGGCGATTCGCTCATGAATATACGATCTGGGAAAGCTGCCAGCGCAAGAGCAGGACGGCCATTTGATTCTTGAAGCACGAGGGAACACTTTCACAGGCCAGCCCAGGTCACACTGCACCAAGAAGAGAAAGAGCCACAACTGTGGCTCCGCGCTTGTAGAAGGAGTTGGAGCCCGAGGTCATGTCCGTGAGACTCAAGGTCTCGCTGTACACGCGATTCTTCGGCCTGACACTGAGAGCTTCTGTCCCGTCCCGAAGCGTTCATCCTCAGCTACTGTCGCCTGTCGATCAGCACGTGAGTTCGATCGATCAGCTCTCCAATGTCTGTGTCCATTGCGACGCCTTCCTTTTCAACCTGAGTGCACTGCTGTGTGGCACTGTGTGGCATGCTGGCTACGGCAAGCATCTCGCCTGCGGAACGTCAAGGAATGAAGAAATCAAAGAGCAGATTACGATCCGAATGTCGGTCTTGGGCTCAAACAGTCTTAGCCGTGCCCGTTTCTTCGATGGCTTTGAACCTTGAGCGACCGGCATGCAGTGCCACAAAGTCTACTTAGACCCTGCCTTCAATGGAGAGTTACACACACCAAGTTCCACGCATGCGGGGTGCTTCACCCCAAAGTAGATGCCTGAAATGGCAATGGCATCTTTTGTACCAGCTGCTGACGTCGACTGATTGCTCGTGCGTCGACGAAGTGATCCGGCAAAGCAGACACGCCCACCGAAAGAGTTCCGACTTTATCAAGTCGTGGCAGGTCCACGCCGTCATGTCGGTAGTGGCGCCGGCCTACAAGCATGCTGGAGTTACAGACCGGCCCTCGATGGCATGAGGCATGAGGGAGGCTTCAGATCCAAAGGTAACCAAAGTAATGCCTCACCTTCAGGTTGTCAAGGAAGCTCTTCTCGACGCCAGGGACACCGTCCGTCTTTGCTGCCTTCACAAGCTTTGGCTCGGACCAGCGCTGCCCCGCTGCAAATTCCAAGGAAGCACCCTTCGATTGAGGGCTCTTTTCGCCGCAAATTCCTTTAAAGAGATCGGTACATGCAGCTGGGAAGAAGAGACAGACCCCCGGAAGATGCGGCTACATGCCTGCGTCGACTGGACCCGATCTTGACGAGGGAATACGACGTTCCTGCTCCCGCTACGACTCCGATGACGACTACTAGTCAGCAACACCCCTGCCAAAGACCACAAGTGCCTCGGCTGCAGTTGCTGCACTGCTGCAACCACTGACCACCACTGAATAATGCTACTTGTCAAGGCAAGTGCCGCTTGCTTGCATGCATTTGGAATGGGGCGAGGCTAATGGGACTGTGATGGCGACCACCTTGCTCACTAGAAGCCAGGGCCAAAGCCGGTACCAATTCTTTTCTACTTCGTGCCTCCTTTTCCTCGGTGTCCGATTGAAGAAGCTCTGGGGAGGACACGACGAAGCACGTTGCCTCTGAAAAAGCTTGCTGTGCCCTCGTCTTCATGGCCAGACTTTCTACGGCGGCCTTCGTAATGTCGGTGCAGATCTTGCCCATGTGGGACTTCACAAGCCCCTTGCAATCTTGTCCGGACCAATGTGGGAGGGGGTGCCAACGAGGCTTCGAAACTCTTTGCAGCCCGGTTTCCTCAATCTCCTTCCTCTCGTCAACCGAGAATCCCTTCCAGACGCACTAGGGATGTCTTGGCATCTCTCCCTGTTGAACCATTGCCTTGGACACGTAGACGCTCAAGTTCAGCAGTGGCGGCTTTGCTTGCGAGCTGGAGCTTGACCTGACATCTCCACACTCGTCTGTAATCAATTGCCAGAAGGAACATGCAAAAATGAGCAGATCTCGAATTCGAGGCGCTCGTTTCATGCCCGAGTCGCTGGGAGGGCATGGTGCCATCCGCGGACATCTTCGTGGCGAAAAGTCGCTCTCCCACCTGCGACCATGGCAAAGAAGCTCGCGTTGCAGGTCCCTGGCACACTTCTCCGGTCCCTGCTCCCTGCCTTCAGCTTCAGCTTACCCAGCTTGCCGTCTGCTGCCCTGGGATCAAGGAAGACAGGAGCTGCGAGGTGGGGAGAAATCACCGGACGCATGAAGCCAACATACTTCAACTTCGATTCTCTACACGATCACAGGACCATCATGCCACTTGCAACTTGCAACACAACTCCACAATGCAAGGATGCTTGCTAAGTTGGCTATGTGTTTATGCACACTTCATCGCAAAGCAGTGCAGATCGTGGCCCAGCTGGCCAGGATACTGTTCGGCCGCCGGGGTTAGCTGCCAGACGTCGCGCTCCGGCTTCTGGGTCCTTGGAGGGTCTCGAGATGTCTCGAGCAGGTGGCTACAACAGTCAAACGAGGCCACCAGTCGGCTCATCCAAGCTTCTGGAAATCACATTTCAGGTGGTCTGTCATCCATCCGGTGCCTCGCTGTCCATCCACTGCCTCACCCTCTGAATTCGAAGCTTGCATGCCACTTTAATTCACCACAAATTGATTGTCCAAATGGCATTTGTACACCTCTCCATCCAGCAGAATTGTACCGGACCTTCCGTACTCCTGCCACATCGCAAGATCTCTCGTGCAGTTTCGCAGAGGATGTCTGCACTGATCCGTTTCATTGCTTCGCAAGTCAAGGCCCCACTCAAAGCATGTTGGCTGTCCGAGTCCTTGCAGACCTCGCACGGCCGCGTCGCACCAAATAAGATGCCATCTGCACACAGCTGCGCTAAGGTGCCTCAGCTGTCAGGAAACAACGCGTCAAGACTTGAAGTTCTGCCTTGCCCAGCTCTCCGAACGAGAAGTCGCCATCATCGGGCACGCTCATGAAGGCGTTGATCGTGGGGTCAACAAAACACTTAACTTCCTGCCCCTACAAGCACCATCCGAACTGGGGTGGGACTGACTCGGCAACTGTACTGCTCCCCATCATGAACCACCACAATGCTCCAGCAATGCAGTTTGACCACATCACGGGCTCTTGCATTCAAGCTGCTGGAAACATGCAGCTTCTGCGAAGGGTAGTTGTTCGAAGCCTCTGAGCTACCAGTACGTTGGGTCTGCGAGGCCTCCAACGTGAAAGAAAGCGATCCTGGAAGACAGATCTGAGCATCTCGCTGCCATCTCGGCAAGCTGCTTCGGTGGCAGCCTGAGCGACATGTCACGAGCAGGAGCTGATGCAACTTCGTCGGAGGCAGGAAGGGAAGTGTGGGGGCCAGGTCAAACACCACTCCAACGATCCTCTGAGCCAAGGAAACTCTTGGCACCTGCTCTTCTTCAGCTATCGTCGGTCCGTTCCGATTTTTTGCGGTCCCGGTGCACATAATAATTGCATCCTAACCCAGGCCAGGTGAACCAAGACTTGGCACCTGGCTGATTCAAGACGTCCAAGACCTCGTGCAGCTTTTTGCTCTGGGTGGCCCTGAGAATGCAAAGTCTGCCAGGCAGGTGGAAGACCAGCACGCTCGCAAGTTTTGCGGACGAGCGACAGCCGCTTTGAATCACTGGCTCCTGCGCCCTCCCCTTTGGGGATGATCTTCGCGATGGCCTCATGTCGAGAAGGTGGATGGTGACATTGAAATAAACTACAGAATTGCAACTCCCTGTAACAGGGCGCGAGAGCTCAGCAGGTCCTTCTGGTCAGCGGGCTTCAGGCTCGAAAATCCCGAGACTATGCTCACCGAGCTTGGCAAGAGGTTTCCTGACCTTGCATTCAAGATCTGTTCGATTCTGCCTAGGGCCTAGGGATGCAAAGCAAAAAAGAGTCGGGTCAAGAACCACAGAAACCACAGATGTCCCTCGTCCAAGGCACAAGAGGGCAGCGGCATGGTACCAAATGGTCATGTTGCCATCGAATGTGTCGGACTTTACCGTTTTGCCAAACCTGACACTCTGCCGCCCATGAAACAGTTTGTCTTACAAGCTCGGTCCGCTCCACATTCCTGGCCTGAGAACCCCGGCTGGAATCTTCTCCTGGCCCACGACTCTGTGAAGCGACGGCAGAAGATCCCGGGAGGGGCTTCCTAGAGCTTGTCGCAACGATGCAGTGCTCCTTGGAGATTCTGCAGGTTGAGCGGCCAGACTTTGCGTACTCCACACCTGGCAGACAGCTCATGGAGAAATTCAAAATTCATTGTGACACTTACGGTAGCCCCTGGATAGTCCAAGGGCTCTGCTCCACTCACCGTCTTCGTAGAAGATCTCGCCATCTGCAGGAGTGATGTCCTTACAGCAGGCTTCGATTGCGGGCCTGCCCGGACTGCTGCGGTGCAATGTTTGCCCAGGATGCGGCATCCAAACTGGTAGGCAAGGTGGATTCCTCTTCTTGGCTAGCCTTCTGGCTGGCCTTCCGAACGCACTCTACGATAATCAGGTCATTTTTTGCCTACTCGTTTCTGAGCATTGTCAAAGCCTGCTGAATTCAACAGAAGTCAAGAAGTTAACAATGGTGCTCCTGAGACTGAATTTCTACGCTCGCCCGCCTTAGCCTTTGCTTTAGCTTTTGCTTTGCTCGCCGGCTCCTGCGAAGAATTCCGTCGCCATTAAACAGCCCAGCATTCCTCATCTTCGGCCCCCTAAACCCTAAACCCCTAAACCCCAAACCCCTACCCCCTAAACCCCTAAACTCTAAACCCCAGGAAGTCCTCATCTTTGGAGGCGCGGCCTTTTGCTTTGGCTTTCGGGCTCGGAGCTGGAGGCTCCTCCTTACAGGGCTCACGCGCGCTAGGGGATTTCAGGCGAGGGGCGTGTTTCTTATGCTCACAGAGATGTGCGACCAATTCTAGTAGCAGTAGTAGTTGCAGTTGTTATTGCTGTTGTTGTTGTAGTTGTTGTTCTTGTAATAATGGTAGTAGTTGTAGCGGTTGCAGTAGTAGTCGTCGTAGTCGTCGTAGTCGTAGTCGTAGTCGTAGTCGTAGTAGTAGTAGTAGTACTAGTAGTCGTAGTAGTAGTAGTAGTAGTAGTAGTACTACTACTACTACCATTACCATTACCATTACCATTACCACTACCACTACCACTACCACTACCACTACCACTACCACTACCACTACCACTACCACTACCACTACCACTACCACTACCACTGCTGCTGCTGCTGCNCCCCCCGCCTACCAACCACCTGGCGCCTTAACCCATCGTCATCATCATCATCATCAACGAAAATGACAGCTGCAGAAGATGCAGGGGCTCAGGCCCCCTATTTGTGACAGCTGCAGAAATTGCCGATGCTCACTTGCCTTAACTGTCACAGATGCAGGGTCTGAGGCTCCCTATCTGTGACAGCTGCATAAGTTCCCGAGGCTCACTTGCCTCAACTATCACAACCGGTGAGGTTGCAGAGGCTCAAGCACCAAAACTGCGACAGCAACTGGAGTTGCAAATTCGACGGGGAAGAAACTGCCAAACCACAGGTGGTCGGATAGTACGAAAACACTGTAAATACCGTGCAACNGCACCAAAACTGCGACAGCAACTGGAGTTGCAAATTCGACGGGGAAGAAACTGCCAAACCACAGGTGGTCGGATAGTACGAAAACACTGTAAATACCGTGCAACACGTAGGTGCTGCCAGGAAGTTTAAACACTCCCAAAACCTGGAGCGCAACATCTTCTAAACACCAAAAACAAAGATGCCAGCTGTACGTGGGAGGGTCTCGCCAACACCCTTAAAGCCCAGACCTCCGCGTAGGAGGGTTTGCTTTTTGAAGTGGTGTGTGGTGTCATCATGCCCCCCCCAAGCCCCGCCCGCCGGAAGCAACAATGGTGCTGAAGAACGGTGCTAAAGAACGGTGGTTAGCAATGGACTACGACATGACCAGAGTACTTTAAATACCGCGTAGAAAACAAGCTTCCCCCCAACCAATTTCGAGTTTTTGCCGAAAGCCCTCGCAAAGCCCAATGTCGAGTTCGCAAAGTCCAGAGTACAATTGGTGACTATGTGAGATGGCCCGGCATCACGAAAGTACTGGAAAAAACCGAGTAAGACGGCTCTTCTGGAGATGATGTTCGGGGTGTCTGCATAACAATGTCGTCATCATCCCCCCTCTCCCCCGACCCCTTCCCCCAAAATGCAAGTCCAGAATCGGAAGCTCGAGTTTGCAAGCTCGCAACTGAATTTTGAAGCTTCATAAGATGTTCCTACATGGCGAAAGTGCTGTAAATACCGAGTAAAACGGATGTGTGCGAGAAGAGTATGTAAGAGGGGTGGTTGGTAGGGGGGGCGCCACTACTACTACTACTACTACTACTACTACTACTACTACTACTCCTACTACTACTACTACTACTACTACTACTACCAGTACTACTACTACTACTACTACTGCTACTGCTACTGCTACTGCTGCTACTACTACTACTACTACTAGTGGTGGTGGTCGTGGAAGCTGTGCTGCTACGATCATGGCCAGCTCCTCCTTTACACTGGGCCATGTGTTCGTGAATCGCGCAGCAATCCGAAGTAGCAGCAAGATCTTGCATCGACGTGTCCTCCTGTGCTGCTTTACCGCGGCTTTTGGCCTTGGCCTTTCCCTTGGGCTCCGCCTCACAGTTATCAGATATCGGGGATGCAGGGTCATCGACACGTCAAAACCAGAACACATCGAACTTCAAGCTGCCTTTTCGACGGGCCCAGACTCAGCCTTACCTGCAGGTTTGGGTAAGATGCAGTAAGATGTGCGCTGCTGTCACAACGCTGCATAAAGACCGGCTTGCTACACCTTGCAAGCCGACCAATGCTGATGAGTCATTGCGAGAGTCGCAGATCTATGTGCCTCGCTTGGGAGCCTTCTCTTCCGCTGCAGGGGGTGCTGCGCGTTTCCTTGGGCCAGGAAGAATGCGAATGCTGTTCAGCCTGCGGTCTTCGTGAGGTCTCACCCTTCGGCTAGGCACAGTCTGCGATCTTCTATACACAACTAGCTCTCATGACTCTTCAAGACATGTGTCTTCGGCTGAGCTAAAGAGCGCAGGCGCTCGATCAGATCCTGCACTCCGTGTATGGCGAGAGCCGGACAAGTGGCTGACTGTTTGTCAAGCATAAGAAAGCGCCAAGCGGTCGTCCCGTCCTTCTTGCTGCCACTTTGCACGACTCCCAGCTCCTGGGCTTTGCCCTTGAGCACGGCCAAGGTCATGGACTCATAGTCCTGCAGTGGGAGGCATTCTCGGATGACAACGGCGCTGTTCTGCGACTCGGCAGGGCCATGGCCTCCTCTGTGGCTTTTTCTGTTTTTCGTTTGGGAGCCATGGCTGCACGGCGTCGAAGATGTCCCAGCTCTAGTGTCTAAATCTGAAATACGACCTACTGGAGGGCCTGGATGTTTCATCTTGAGCTTGTTTCGCAACGTCATGTAGATAGAGAGCTGAGGGAAATGCTGAGATCTGCAAAGCTTGGTGACCAGGCGTGCTGATGTCGAGGTTGGTAGGGTTGCACAAGCAGAATTGGTGCATTTGCTGCGGCCTGGTAGCCCAACATACCCGAACCAAGCGCAGATGCGAGACAAGGGGATCCTGTGCCAAGTCGTCAACAAGTGAACACCAAACACTACAGATTGGATTCTGCTGTCTTTCCTTGCATTTCACCACGCAGAAATAACCTCATTGAGGGCAGATAAAAATCCATGGCCTCAAGCGCACGGGCTGGGTTCCACGGGCTGGGTCACCCAGAACCTGCCGGTAGGTATTCGCTGTTCCTCTTAGATCTGTAGAAAAGACACCTCGGCAGCAATGGGCAAAGCCGCAGGGATTTTGAGTACGCCCGGTGGCTTGCACAGCACTAAGATTGAGAAACCCACAGCAATTTGCTGCGAGACACCAAGAGAGTTCAAGCAATTGGCCGGCTTAAACGCCTCTCGCATTCGAACATAACCCGAAATAGACTGTCCACATACAGTCCATCACAAAGTATACATGCGGCTGAACAATTGCACATGAATCAGGCACTGCATGCCTGCTGCCGGCTCTTGCCGTCATGGGCTCTGGTCCAAGGCATGCAACTTTGGTGGTACTCCTTGAACCTGCTTATGAGCTGTGCTGGCGATGTGGAGACATACAGGCCGGGATGTCGTAGACGGCAAGAGCCGGGCGAAGAGATGCAAGCAGAACCAGAGAAGCCCACCTCCAACCCAACGGGCGGTGATGTGAGGCTCAGTGTTCCTTCCTTCGCGTGAAGACTTTGCCACTTCGGATGTTTTCCTGAGCCACCTGGCAGTAACAAAGAGTGCTGGAACGATAAGCAGAATTCACCTCCTGCACACGAAACCTCCCTGATCGTCCCTGTAACGGCGCCTTTTTCAGCTCCTGGCACTTGAGCCAGGCCTGCGCCGAATTCGTCTGCCCCAAGCTGGTAAGAGCATGCTCTGACGAATGCTTCGAATAGCATGCAGGCCGTGACGTCTGATATGCGCGAATAACACGTTGCAAGCCGAACCAAGCACAACAGGGGCTGGGAAAGCTTGGACGGTAAGGAAGTGAAGGGCAAAGGACCAGCCAGCGGCTCCTTGGAACCTCCCCTTGGCCCTCACAAAGATGCAGGGGAGCTCGAGGCTCATCGCAAAGCCGCCCCCACCGGGGACATGGAGGCTGGACTTGCTGTTTCGAGAAACGCTTCCGCCTTGCCCATCAAGAAAACCTTGTCAATGAAGGGCACGTATGCCCGGCGGCCTCGTGCTAGTATGACGGGGGATCAGAACTAGGACACATACCGCTTGATTCGTGCAGGCAAACAGAGGCAGGGGAGTGTGAAAATCATTGAACAGTTACTTATTGAGCATCTGCTCATCTGCTGCAGCCTGTAGCGCAATGTTCTGAGTGCAAAACTGAGATTGTCGTAGTTATTCTCTCGAATACGATGCAGGATGTCACCTGGCAGCATATCACACTGGAGCTCGGGTAGTCAGCCAAAGAATCAAGCGCCGAGGTTTCGCGCGAGCAGAGAGTCAGGAACAGAAACACGTAGTGTAGAATCACAAATCCAGCAGACCCCACATTCCGGGCTCCGTTTTGCTCTACCTGCTCTAACTTGCTTTTACTTCTCGAGACCCACGAGCAGCACTGACAGAGGCCAAGACGGCGACATAAGAAACTCAGGCCGGGAGCACCGTAGACATATAGTGCTGCCTTGGCGCCAGCGGGACGAATAATGGCGAAGAGGGTAGCATGTGGGATCAATCCGACTTGCTTTTAGGCTGCGGCCATCACACCAAGACGGTTGACTTCCGAGAGGCCAACGATGCCGGCCTTCGCGTTGTCGTACTCCCTGTCATTGCAGAGACTCAAGCGACCAGGAAGATGGCAGCCCCATGCCGCTCCGATCTGCTCAGGCCACCACTCTTCGCACCGCTGCATCTGAAACTCCTCACTTCAGAGCGGTCTCCCAAAAATGGTGCCCAGTACAGACGCTGTGGAAACGGAACGTGCAGCCAAGACTCCATGAAATCTTTCCACTTCTTCTCGTGGTAGAGAAGTCCCTCAGTCTGAGAGGCCTCCAACACCTTCAGCAACGCTCGGCGTTTTGGACAAAGACAAAAACAAGTTTGCTTCCTCTTTGCCCGAGGGCACCTCGTCCTCGGTGATGCCGAAACGTGTGAGATCCTTTACAAGCGCACTGTGGCCATGGGCCGCCCAATCTCTTCAGAACTTCAGCCGCTGCCTCCAAAGGAACGTAGATTCTACCACGCCTGGCATCCTGGCACCATGTGAATGGCTACATGGCTAGACTCCGCGCTCCAGCAAAAAACAGCAGAAGCAAGTGGTCCAAGCCAACGGCCTCACCAACATCTCGCAAAATATTCCTGCCACTGCTGCAGATTGGCAATGCGCTTCGGCATCGCTTTAACACTGAAATGGCCGATTCCATCGTGCAGTACAGTGCACATTGCCGGTTGCGAAGAGCTACCAATCAGGCCGTTGGGACGTCAGCTGGAAAGCGACGCCGAGGGACATTGCCGCAGCAATCGTTTCTTCCTGAATGCACATGAAGTCAAAGACACATGGTTTCGCTTCGCACAACATCGGCATATGCATCCTCCGACAAGCTATGTGATTCTAGGTATGCCTTTTCTGAAGCACCGTTCCTGTAACTCCTCTGTGAAGTTCTGCATTGGGTCAAAGCCAAGCCTTGGAGTTAAGGCTAAGCACAGCACAGCAGGCAACCTGGGACCCAATAAGCCAAGTCGCACTGGCAGCGTCATGATTCCCACCGTGCCAGCAACGCGGTAGCAGTACACCTTCGTCCACGTACGACTTCAGCTCGTCACTGCACTACATACAACCATGACGCTTGGATTCTCGAAGGCGCATGTGATCTCGACCGCTCTTGCAGCTGCCTCCAGCTCATAGAAGGTGGCGTACCTCTCCTGGTGCAGTCGTGACCACTGTACCCTAGCAATCCCAAGGAGTGCACACGCAGGGGCGCAAACAAACACACACTCGAACACCCAGGCATCCCTGGTAGGCTGTTCTCAACAGTGATTTCAACTCAGCGGTGAGTTCAGAACTCAGCTGAGACCATAAAGCGAAAATGTTGTGGGAGGTCCCTCAATAGGCTTTGATTTCCTTGCTGGCATGTAGTATCGAAAGAAGCCAAGGGACACCTGTTACCTTTCACCTGAATCTGGCTCTCTATCACTGCAGACGAAGTGGAAGCATTGCACAGCGAATATGTTGAAAGATGGCACCATGCACAGCATATACGGTCATATGTCACAAGCTGAATGGCAGGTACAGGTTCGTGCATCCACGAACCCATCACGAGAAACAAGAGCGGTCTTCGTTGGCCAGCACTCTTGTTCTCCTGGCACCCCCTGCATTCTCGGAAGATGACATGTCTACGTTCTGGAATGTGTAAAATTGCCCGTTGTAGTTTGGGTTCCCCACATACACACGCATACATGACAGCGAGCCAAACATGATATGAGATCCTACTCCTAAGGCTGTCCTTGACCAGATCCATTGCCATCCCGCCGACCCTCGGTCTTACTGGGCATGGGAGGTGACAGCGTGACCATCACGGCACTGATTTTGCGGCCCCCCATGTCTGAGCCCTTGGGCATGTCTTGGAAAGGTCTCTGGATCAAGGAGAACCTGGGTCTTCTAAAGAAAAGCTCCGAGACATCGCCGCGCATCGCTGTGACGCAGTGCTGCTATAAGACAAAGCATCCTTCAAGTGACAGGGCCAAGGGCAGCGCTTGCGAATGCTGTCCACCATCGCCAAGTCCGCTGGATCACCATCTGCAGGCACCTGGAACCCCGAATGCAACCCAGCCAGGTGCAAAGAACTTCCTTTAACGACCTGCAGCTGGAAGATCCTGTTAAGCCTCTCTTCCCATTCCTCGAGGTCCTGAGAGGAGACAAGGGCAGCTGTAAGCTGTAATCTCTTCGTTCGGCAAAGTCTCTTCGGCCCGAAACTCAGATGGAACCGGCCAAGGATCCGCCATCGTGGTGTTGGCGGCTTCAGGTCCATCCTGAGATGGCGAGAGAAACGGGCATATGTCATGACGGTTCATTACACGAGTCACATCGAGACAGAGGAAATAAACGAGGTCGGCACAACCAGCTCATCCGTGCTTCGGCACCAGTTGTAGATGGCCTGCAAACTCGTCAATTCAAAACCTCACACCTCTGCATGAGGCAGTACTGCAGAGTCACTGCGCACCCAAACGACACGCTGCTCGTCTTGGTCCAGGAGCTGCGAACCCAGGTAGAACCTCTGGGACAAGCCATGATCCACTTCTGGGCTCCATGGCGAAGGCAGCTCCGTTTAAACCCCTTTGGGTGCTTCGCGTTTTGGAGTACTCTTTGGTCACCTCCTGGCCTCGGAGACTGCCATCCCGAGGCACATCAAGAGCAAATTGGGCTTCAATACAAAATAAAGGCTACGCAGCTGCATCTGTTCTGTCTGTTCTCACTCCAGGTGGGAGCTCAATACACATTGCCGATGATTGCGGACGGGGCACATTGCTTGTAGGCCTTCTCCAAAGCTTCGAAAAGCTCCGGCCTTTGCCGGAGGAAGTCATTTGCGGCTCCAGGGTCTTGCAACACCGTCTCAGAACTAGGATGGAGGCGTTGGCGAGAGCTTTCGCACATCCTGGCTGAGATGGCGAACACCAGTCAATGGTTCCGTGGGTGCGATTGAGTGCGCATGTGCGGAAATGTCAAGATTATCTTAGATGGAACGGCAACGAAGACATGTTTATCCCCCACAGGAAACTGTGCAGCCTCCTTCTGCGCAGTGAAAAGCATGCGCAGCTCTTTGGCCGTGGGAACGACCAATGCTTCCGGCTCGATCTTAGCAAGATAATCAAACTTGGAGCTTTGAGCCCACGACCAGCTCAGCAAGCTCGAACACATGTTCCCGCAGTTGAGAGAGCGGCTCGCTGCGCGACCGTACCTCGTAGCTTCTTTTCCTGCCACTGCCAGATCAAGCACCGAGGATACAGTAGCAAGCAGCAGGAAAAACTGGCGGGAATGGGACCAACAGATGAAGCATGCGAAGGAATAACCTTCACCATTTTGGAGCCTCTAGCACATCAAAACCTCCTGTTACATAATACTGTTCTACAAGTGTCCTCAAGTCCCAGACTCCAGTCTAGCTTCAAGGGGACTTCTGAGGCTGCAGCCATGTTGACCACTCCCTTCACATCCACTTCCTTCCGACCTGGCGGCGGCTATACGCCATGCGCATCGTGTCATCAGTCGTGTCATCCAATGCTTAGACAACACGGCCTTCGCCATGTTTCTGTGCTCGCCGATCCGTTCGCTTCTTCACCTCCATCAGCAGACCACCTGCAACAACGCTTCGCTTCGTCAAGCCATCTACATGGGGGCCAGCTTTTCCAAAAGAACTCCACGGAAAATAGCCACATATTCAACCAGTCCTCGTTGTGTATGGTTTAGCCCTGCTTCAGGCAGATTCGTCCCTGCCACACCCTTGCTCTGTCAGTTTCGGGGGCAGTGGATGCAACACTGTCACTTCAAGGCCTGCTGTGTGGATTGTCGCCCCAGTCGTCATCTCCACCTTGCGTTTTCCGGCGGGCGCCTGCGCAACTCAGGAAGCATCATTCGCATCTCTCAGCTGCAAGCGGCAGATTCCCAGATGGCCCACTTTGGAGCACTGTGCGGACAAGGACTCTGATTGAGGCGCAACTGCATTGGAGTATATTCAGATGGCATCCTGCCGTGCTGAGGTTTGAGAGTGCGGAGTATACGCGTTGCGATGACCAACGCATCAGCCTTGCCACCTGTTTAACCTCCGGCTGCCATTCCACATGGATGCCACGTTCATCTTCATCAATACTATTGCTACTCCTCCTGCTGCTGCTGTTGCGACTCCTACAGCGACTTCGACTTCGACTACTACTGCTACTACTACCACTACTACCACTACTACCACTACTACCACTACTACCACTACTACGACGACGACTACTACTACGAGTACGACTACTGCTGCTGCTACGAGCCTTTGGGCGGGAGAGAGACACGGTGCCAGGGGCAAGGTGGTTGGGGTCGCAGTAGAACTGACCCTGGCAGTATGCGTATTCCATACACACAGTAACAATAATGGCAACAGGTCATTGTAACAATGAAGGCAAAGTACGACAAATTACTATTTCAAGCAGTAACGGAAAATAGTCGGAATGATCGTAGTAATAATAGTAGTCATGATGCTAATAATAGTCAGTAGTCACCATCATCATTGTCATCATCATAGCCAAAGTATTTTCAACAGTAATCGTCCTAATCGTAGTAGCAATAACGAACATTTTCTTCGTTACTGTACTATCCAAGCTTGGACAGACATCATAGAACCAGTCACAGTAACAATGACAGGAACATTAGATGTAATAGCAAAAGAGCCACTCTAGCCGAACAACTGGGAGCAGGTCTGAATTGTGGCCCAAGTACTGTGATTTTCAACATTGCAAAGTTTGATATTTTGTGCTAATACCTGTGTGATTTCATGTTGATCCCTACGTGGCTTTGGTTGATACCTACACTGCCACTGCCAAGAAAGTTCAGCTGGCAGGACACTCCCTTGGCCACGGAAGAGTGCTTGCACGGCTGCATCGGCTTGGCAGAATTTTGCTTCTGTGACTCTCGCAAAAGTGTAGATAGCTATGGCCTTGTCCAAGCTCCCTGAAGACTTGCGCACCTTGAATTCGAAGCGCTGCAAGAGGGCAACCAGCACAGCCTGCTGATTCGGATGTATCCTTTGCCTACTACCAGCACACTCGCCGCAAGATTGCTGCACCGGCACAAAGCACCAGACGACACTGTTCTCCTTGTGCGTGCCTCTGCTTCCAGGAGCGCGAAGTTGTCGCCGACACATTTCCGCCTCAGTCGGAGCGACTTGGAAGCACACAAAGGAAGCACACGAAGGAGGCTTGGAGCTTTCCGAAGCTCCCACAGGGTTCCAGCTCGAGTTCTGAGAAACAAACTTTTGGACTTATTCAAGCTGTCGCAGCTGGGTCTGCAGCGAACCGGCCCCAAAAGGCAAGAAGGCGTAGTCTGTGGCCTAGGCTGTGCAACTGGCGAACACCAACTACCCAGTCGCTAAATGTCTTCCATGTATTTCCTGCAGTCAACACATCATGGTTGGAAGCAGCATCCCACACTGAGCGTCGTCTGAGCTAGTGGGCCCTCTCGTCTGGGTAGTTGGTGGACTCGCACAAAGAGAAAATCGGTGCTGGACATTGCTACTAGTTACTAGTGGCAATACCACCTGTCCCAACTGAAGAATCTGGCCTTCTCAGGTGAATATCCCTGCCAAAGGCCGTTCCCGTTGATCTTCTCCTGCTTCTTGTGATGCTGTCTAGGATATGTGCTCCAGTTCTGGGTTGTGCTGCAACCCCATCAACAAACGAAAGCAGTCCTTCCACCGGTGTGGATTGAAACTGTTGGCATCCTGGCGGGTCTCTGCGAACGTGGATGCTGCTTACCAGGAAATTCGTTCAGCCTCGCCCCACAGAGTCTCCGAGCGCTGAAGAGACCATGTAGAGATGAAGATATCCTGTGACGGAGGCCAGCGCAAAAAGCAACGATCACGTTTATCTGCTGCCCTGCTGCCGACAGCACATCCCCAACTCCCACTAGTACCCGCCGCAAGCTCCTGAGCCTAAGCTGATGGTATCTTGCACTGTCGGATTTCGTCCCTGACTGAGCATGAAGCCTCCCCACAACACATCCTGAACCGCCGCATCGGCGGTGGTGTCAAGTTCTTGTGCATTTTGAGTCATGGCATCTGGTGCTTCGGGGCGCTTGACTTCCGATGAAGGATAGAAAAGAGGGAGGGACACCGAGCCAATCGTACGCGGAAATCTCTGCTGCAAACAACACAGAAGCATGTTACCCGAGTGTAGTGTGAAAGTGGCACGCACACAAAACGGCCTACAGCCGCTCACTGTTTTCCTTCACCGCTTGGCTCTACTTGCTCGAGCACCCTGGTACCCTTCGGCAGGAGGGAACGTTCATGCAAGATCTCATCTATACATGTAGCATGACACCTCAGAGTTTACACCAGTCATACTCCTGAGATCTTGCAACATTCGGTCCTCCTCGGTGACACTCTCGGGCCCTTCGCCCCAAGGAAGGCTGTTCTGTACGGCAAAATGCTGTACATGTTGAAGAAAGGTCTCCATCTGGACTTTGGCGCGGTTCTCGTGCTCTTTCTTGTTTAGCTTGCGTCCGGCCACGAAGTCGGGGTCGTAGACAAGACGCCACTCTTGTTGTTGGGACAACAGCTGAAGAAGGAACTTTCGGGCGGTGGCCTTTGTCAAAGCATCGCTCAACATCTCCGATCCGGCCACCCACCGAAGGTGGGTTCCAACTGACAGTGCTTGGCTCACTGCCACCGCTCGTATCCGGCACGGGAGCTTCTCAATCCATGTAACGCTGAAGTGCTCCTTCCTTGTCATGGCGTCATAGATTTCCCGGGAGTCCATCAAGAGGGTATTTGTGTGTGTTCCTTGACTTGCTTGAGCAACTCGTTTCTCCGAGGGATCACGCCGTTGATCTCCATCCACATGGCTCTGATCAGGAACACCAGGTCCTCCCCTATGGTAATCGCTTGCACCTCGGACCCGTTCGATCCTAAGCTTTCCCACGGTGCCTTGGTTGATCTAAACAATGTTCATGGGCACACACTTGCCGTCCAAGATCTCCAGAGGTGCCATTGCTCCAACGATCCCAACGGTACTGCCCTTCTTAGGGCGGTTGTTCTGTGCTGCGTCAGACCACACAAGCGAGGCTCCACCATATCGTTCAGCATCCTCGCCTCTCTCTTTTGGGATCGCTCGATGTTCTTGATTTGGTTGGGCCTTAGGTGTTCCCATGGGCGTGGTGAGAAAAAGCTCATACCACATGCGATCCAAAGGACCTCGGGATCGGTTTTCTCAATCTCCGCCACCCTGCTCGGTGCGAACATCGCGTAGAGCATCTCCCGGGCCCTGAGGAGCGAAGCTGCCGAGGTCATAGCCGCCAACGTCCATCTCCTCGACAAGGTGGTTCTTGAACCCGGTCGTCACCTCCAGGAAATCCACGTTAGTGCGCACCTCCGGCAGGAGTGCCCCGATAGACGCATTCAGGTTGGCAAAAAGGACCGCCGTGCCAGCCGCCAGGATCTTCTTCATGTTCGAATTCAGCATCCGTGGTTTGTTCTCCTGTCGGGCTCGGTCGTGGCGTGTCACTTTCTCGGGGCTTTCCTGTGGAGCTGGCACGGCCACCGTCGTCTTTCCACTGCGGGCCGGTCTGGCCAGCCGCGCCTTCAGCCCACACACCCGCGCCGCCAACTGAGCTACGTCTCTCAGTCCTCTTCCTGCTCCTCCTCCGTGTCCTTGTTCTCCATGCAGCAGGTTGCGGTACCACTCCTCCATCTCGGCGTCCCCGTCTGCATTGTTCCGCAAGGCCAGCTCCTCGAGGATCGCATCCTTCTGCATCTCCAGTTGCTCGATTTCCTCGAGGCCTGACGCCAGCTGCTCCGTCGCCTGGTGCACCGGCGCCTCTGTCGACAAAGTTCCGGAAGAAGCCGCCTCCGTTGAAGTGGCCGCCCTTGTCATCACGATAGGCTGCTTCGGCTTTGCCTTTGGTCCCGCCGCCTTGCCCACTCCTCCCGCCCTGGCCGCCGGGGTGACTGGGCTGTCCTTCTCCTTCTTCTTCTCCCGGCATCTTCTCGGTGATCGGAAGGTTGTACCCTTCCTGGCGGGGGCGTCCCACAATCTCCAAGCACCGGCCGTTGAGGATCATCGCCGTCGTCATGTTCTCGGCCTCGTACTCCATCCTCAGCTCGCCAATCGCCCGGGGAAGCACGGCTCGAGGAGGTCCAGCCGTTCGGCGCTTGCCCTCGTAGCCGTACTTGGCTTCGTACTGAAGCCGCACCCCACAGCGCTCGCAAGCGCACCAAGTTCCGAATTGGTTGCCCTGGCTCCTCCCACGGACGTGGGTTCCATGACATGGCCACTCGGTGTGACGAGGGTCCGTCTCCAGCGAAGGTGCCAGCGTCTTTGGGGCCATGGGGGCAACGATGTCGATCTAACTTGAGCTGAAGCTGCTGCAAAGTGTCGCGGATCTCGTCATTTCCACGGTGTTGGGAAGGTCTCATCATGAACAGATGGGCGTCACGACCGTCAACCAAGCACTCTGGCATGCACTGACACTCTGGCTGCATCTGCTGACACGGAACCATGTTACACTCGGAGACTCCATCACTGTCTTCAGCAGCCACGGTCATATACCTTGTCTCGGTGCCCGGAAGGTTCTCCGAGCGTGCCGCCTCCTCAGTCTTTTGCGAAGAACTGCGCGACAGAAATCGCAGTAAACAATCCCAGTGCATTGTCCAAATTGATGTCAAACTCATCACTCACAAACTCATAGAGAAAACCAAGGGTCGTGGCGCTCTCGCTCAGATCAACGGCTATGTGGCCATTCTTGGTGGGGTACAAAGGCAACACAGCCAAGTCCTTTTCCTCATCCCGGCGAAACGTCATGATGCCGTGGCCGTAGCTGAGGATTGCCTGCAGGGCCTTCAGGGCGCGTCCGCCGAGGACCAAAGGAGTGTTGGTTTCCCGGCTGCTCTCGTCGTCTAAGAGGTAAAAGGAAAGCCAGCCGAGAGCGCAGGTCCAGAGCCTTATCTTCGAAACAGCCCGCAGCGACCGGCCGTCGCCGAACTTGAAGCACGGACGGTCCTCCAAGGACACCTCGAAAGGGCACTGAAGCGCCCCCAAAAGACGATCCATGGACCGAGTCCCACAGGCGCTCTTGGTTGCCCCGGTGTCCACGATCACCTCACTGAGTGGGGCTCGTTGTGGCGAGGTCGCCCACCGACAGCACATACGTCTCGCAACCTCGACCTTCGGCTCCACCGTCTCCTCGGGCACGACAGTCATGAAAAGGATGTCCTGGGTCGACGGCACGGGCGCCTCGTCGGGTTGCTCCTCGTCAGGGAAGATGGCATAGAAGTCGTAATAGTACGAGCTTGCCTTTCCCTGTCTTGCCCTTGCCTTTTTTCTTGCCCATGTCCAGCCGGATGGCTGCCTCCACTCGCAAAGCGCTTAGGGCATTCGTAAAAACGGTGCCCCATCTGCCCACACACATAGCAAGGGCCGTTGGTCTTGCCTTTTGGGGCTCCGCCCTTGCCACGGCCTGTGTCCTTGCCTCCCACAGGGAAATATCCACAGACCGCCCTCGCTTTCGCAACTGCCTAACGAGCCTGTTGCAGAGTGCGATTGCCTTCCTGGGCAATGGCATAGGCCTCCTTCTCATCATTCAACAGGTCCGCCTCCTCGGTGGCCGTCGGTTCTTCATAATGGCGTCAAAAGAGGTCAAAGTCAGAACTTGCTGCCTCTCTTGGTAGCTAAGGTGGCACGCCTTGAGCAACCGATACCCTCGCAATTCATCACCCAGCCAACGGCGGGCCTGCCTCCTCCACTTCGGAAGGTGCCTTAGACGGTGCCGCCGAGCGATTTGACCGGCCTCCGGGGGAACCTCCTGTGGTGCTAGGTTCCGGGCTGGCCAAGGTTGTTTTCTCAGCTTCCTCGGCAGAGGCTCCTGGAGGCACCGTCATCGAAGGTGCCGTTCCCAAACCTTTGCCCAGGCCCTTCAGGATCCCAGACCCAGTCTCCCGAGCCTGGCGCAGGGAAACCTGAAGTTCTGTGAAGAGCTCCTCCTCGCGCACAATCAGTTGAGGGATGTTCTCGTGAGCCCTGTTTTGAAGACCAGACCACTTTTCCAGACGGCTAAAGCTGTCTGGAATCGACAGCTTTTGCAGCGGGCTTTCCCGCAGCACTTCGATAGGCTTCTTGACGCTGTGCGGAGTCGCAAAGTCCTCAGGCGCTAAGTGCCGCACCACACCTTTGGCAGGTCCAGACTTCTTATTCCAGATTCGAGCCGCCGCCAAATGCGTTTCGTTGTCTTTCAGGCCATAGGAGTACCAGGCACACGCAATTGCAAACCGCTCAAAGCTGTTCGGGTCTCCGTCCCAAGAGGGGATCTCAGACCCATAAGTATGGTGTGCCATGCTGGCTCCTCTGCCTCTCAGCCTTCACTTAGTCGAGAAACACGCCGCCGGGGAAGAGCCCTCTTTCCAAACCGCCCCAGACGACTCCAGGAACGCTCCGCCTACCATGAAAGTGGCACACAAGCCACGCACACAAAACGGCCTACAGCCGCTCACTGTTTTCCTTCACCGCTTGGCTCTACTTGCTCGAGCACCCTTGTATACCCTTCGGCAGGAGGGAACGTTCATGCAAGATCTCATCTATACATGTAGCATGACACCTCAGAGTTTACATAGTGCTATCAACTCACTTCAACGGAGCCTAGTGAAATCGGGACAGACGTAAATGCTGTCTTGGCTTGGATAGCTCTGGTTTGGCTGGTCACAGGGATTTGCTTCTTTTCTGGCAGACAACCTTTCGCGGTCGTTCTTGCAGTACGGGGCCAGGCAAGGCCCCATTTTACTGCCTTTTGAAGCAACGCAAACGTGGTTCCGGCTCTTGTTTGGAAACTCCTGATGCAAAAGCCCCTGCATGTAAGTCGAACTGGTTTGCTGCAGACGACTTAAACTTCAACTATCACCATCGCTGCAGCTGGTTGGGGCAAGTTTTCTGAACATTTCCACTCTGAATCCAACTTCTGACAGTGCCTGCACCCTCGAAACTTCAGCCTTTTGAAAGTTTGGCGGCTTCATAAACATGTGGTCTTCACCTCTCCGCGTCCCACCATCCTCTCATGTCCTCTCCCTGCCACGGAAGGCACCGTCCGCTTGACATCTCCAACTTTTCTGTCTTCGTTCTCAATGCGTCTGTGTCAGTGTGTGTCTTGCTGCACTTTGCCTCTTTTAACTTTTAACCGTGCGGCCAAGTATCCCTGAAAAACACACAGGCGGACAAGTATTTACGCCCCCAGCGAACGGTGACCCGTGCGTTTGCTCCCGTATCTTTGGAGAAAACGCTTCGTGAGGCTGCGATGCCGGTGTCCCATGACTTTCACACACTGCGCCGAACCTGGCCAGGCAAGAACGAAACCGTCTCGGATTGCACGTCATGGCAAAGAGGGCCTCGACTGTAGCAAGGGAGAAAATTCTACGGCACTTAAAGCCTGAAAGCCGTCGGCTATAGGGCTCAAGCCCACAGCCACGTCGTCTCCGGCGATGCATCGGCGGATAAGCAAAGGAGGTTCCGGATACAGCCTGCTGCGAGGTGCCAGGCTATCAGCAACCCAAGTGGTCAGATTCGAAGCTGCCCAGCTCCAGGCCTCAAAGCCTCGAGAAGACATGCACGAAGCGCTGGCAACTGCGTTAGCTCCTCGTAGTGACTATAGTGGGAAACCCTTGTGTCGACAACGGAAAATATTGAAAAGCTCAACGCGTATGCAATGCACTCAGATCAATGAACTGCAACAGGTGCTCCTCGAAAGTTGGGTTTCGTCCCTCCAGGACGGTGTCGATCTGTCAGGGCGGACAAGCGTAGCTAGCTCGAAGAGTACGCGTAAGGTTCAACTCCTGGATCTGGGGGCGATGAAGACATGTCTCGGACGAGCCTCTTCCTGCACTTCACGAAGGAAGACGGAGTTCTCCGGCTTCACCAGCTCATGGAGTGTCTCAGCACAAATCTCTCTCCGACTTCAGCAACAATCCGCAACCACAACATCTCGTGGGAAGGGTCAGATGGAAGGAGGCAAGAGAGAGACGCAGATGGCAATGCAACTTCTGCCAGCAGCCCGCCATCATCAGGTTCAATCCACATCACCCAAAATGTCCAGTCAGTCCAATGCAGCACATAACCTGCAATCTTTGCGCCCCGCCCACGTGAGCATGGCTGCAGTGGTTTCCTGGGAAAGCAAAAGGTCTAGAAACCGTCTAATGGGACTTGGATTCACTCCATGGGAAGAGCTGTGGAAGAACCTGCACCTCCTTGATCTCATGCCAGGAGAGACGTCTGAATCATGCCGAGTCTCATGTCCAGCGATGAGCAACGTCATCAGGTCGTCACGCAGCTGCCTGCTCATTCCACACTGCTGGGAGCAGACAAACCCTCAGCGACAAAAAGGGACCACAGCAACGGATGACCTCACTCCCTGGCCACCCCGCTGATATTATGCAGAGGAGCCCGGACGAAAGTAGCACGACCAGACTTGCACATGCAGTCACAACGCCACCGGTGACATTGCCGCTCCGTTTGCAGTCTTGCAGCATGTGCCTGCTGTCCGCTCGCCTGTGTCTGCTTCTTTGGCAGTTAAGCAAGCCACGATGTTCGTGGGCTATTGCATCACTAGTGCATGCTTCACACATCACTGAGCTCAGCTTCGTAGTCCTCAGTCATGCGCAGACAACAAGCAATCTACTGGTAGCTTCTGGATTCATGCTCAAACGACTGTACTGCAAGCTGCTGACACCGGCCAACCAAATCTACCAACTCGTGCCAGTACACTCGTCTGCCCGAAAGCTGCAAAGCCTCGTCCGGGGCCACGTCAGCACTTGAGGACGCTCAGCACCGGACAGAGAATACTGGATAGGCGCAACCGTCAGTCATTGGCCTTGCATGAGTTGACGGGAACCAGCTTCTGCTAACTGTATATCACGTGTGCCTATTGCTTATTTCTATGGCATGACGAGTGCGCAAGTAACGCACGCGATCTAAAGCACCGGGCTGGTGTGGGCTAACCGGCAGCAGCCAGTCGAAACCTTGCGCACAAGTCAGCCCAAAGCCCCAGGCTGTTCTATAGGCCACTTGAAATTGCACATTTAATGCTTAAATGGATCATCTGTCCGAGGGCGGCACCACAGCGACCGCAGAGCTGCTGGGCCTCTCTCTCTCCCTCCCTTTGCTTTACTCGGGGCTTGAGCCACAGTCTCCCTCTCTTCCTCTCTTCCTCTAGTTTGATTTCCTGATGCTCCCCGAACAAGCGAAGTTTCTGGACATGATCGGCTGAAGGGACGCAATGAACCGCACTTCGATTGCAAGCTCAAGGCAAGCAGTACCACACCGATCAGGCCCAGACGTTCCGAAAAATGCCAAGGCTGTAGGGGTTCCTCGAGCAGACAGCTTGAAAACAACATGCTGTGCAATGCTAGAATCCAGGCCCTGGTCCTGCCAGAATAGGCAACCTCGATGGAAGTGCGGTTCACTGCCATCAGCCTTCGAGTGCGGTCTGAGACACGGCTAGCAAGAAACGAAGTGCAGCCAGGGCACCACAAGTGGGAAAAGAAAAGCAGAGACATGGCCAGACCTGTGCCCAGCAGAGTTTTATGCGCTTTGGAGATGTGTTGTTGCAATGGCCAGCTTCTCAAAGAACGGTGAGCAGCTTGGAGTACGACACAACGACGCGGCCAAAACAGCGCCCATGCTGAAGATCCCAAAACCTCAGAGAGGCAAAGTCCTCTTCAGCTGTACTCCCAAGCTGAGCCGCATGAGTAACCCTGGCCTCGATTCGATATTCAGCAGTCTTGGGCCAGAACCCCCAGGCCCCATCGTACCGCGTGTCAAGTAGCCTGGGCAGTGCTCCATGTCCCGACAGTGGACTAGAAAGGTGGGGCCGAGCTTTGGGTGCTGCAGCTTTTTTTCGCTCGTTTGTGCATTGACGTTGGGTTGTCGGGAAGTACAAGTTCAGGATATGCTGCCAGTGCTGCAGACTACTCAACTTGAAAGCTCATAACTTGCTGTGCGATGCTTCTGTGCGAGAGCTTGCACGTGTGCTGTAGACGCAGCCGAACCCTTCTTGCCCGGGGTGTCAACCAGAACTATTCGAATCAACACTAAGCTCAACGTTGCACCAAGCTGCACATTACGTTGAGATTTGCTATGAAACATGGAAGCAAATTCAGGCTCAGAAGGCACTCGAGAAGTTCATGGCTCTCTGTACTAAGTCAACCACGCGCACGAGGGACAAACAACGAGATGATGATAGGCCTGGCTGCCACGACCTGATGTCGGTAAGCCCGATCGAAGCTGGTCGTACGTGAGCGCATGCCCAGAGACGCCGCACTGTCTACCTACTTGTAGCCTGCAGTCTCTTTAATGCGACAGACTGCAAAGCTTTGACTCAGGGCTTGGAACGAGGGTCTGGCATAAGCAAGGGCGGACGTCATGCCGTAAATCAGCATGAGGATGAAGTATCTCAGCTGCGCACAATTATCCATGCCGCACAGGCTATTGGATCTATTGCTCTTGGGCACCGGCTTATGATTCTTGGCCCCAACACCTCACTGCTGCCGCTTCTTGAATCCACACGACACCAGAAGGCGAGGGGTCAACTCATACGTTTGTCAAAGGCTCTAGAAAACTTAAGGGCGTTCGCATGCTGTCACTCCTGCTGCTGTGAAAACTGCAGAAGACGCCCAATGCGAACTATACAATTGCACGGGGCTGGACGGTGTCGCTTGGATCTGCTTGGGATATGGACCGTTACTCACGAAAGTTGCAACCAAGTAGCAGTTACCCACCCACGGGCAGTGGTGATCCTGCAAACAAGCATGTGTAGCAAATCGTCGAACGTTGTTCAAGGCATGCTGATGCCTCTCAGCACCAGCCAGTCTCAGGTTCGGACCATGCGCATCACGCACTTGCCGCAGATGCTGCAGTGGTGGGCTCCTGGCAGAACAGCATTTTCCAAAAATGCTTGGCCCGTCTCTGAGCTTCCGGCTCTCTGGCCGACGCTCGTTGCACTTGTGGCATGTCGTTGGCTTCCTGCCATGGGCACAAACGCCCTACTGCGCTGTCTTCGGCTGGGATCCCGTGGGAGTCGATGAGAGGCCAGGCTTAATCTACAGCATGGCGGCCAGCACACTCAGAAAAGGACCCAGGATGGAGACAACACGACTCCTGTGATTGCCAGGTTTCTTCTCATCGTTTCTGCTTCCAACATCACCATGTTGGAGTTCAGTGGCGCGGTGGTAGTCGTCTGGCTCCTGCTACGGTACTTCCGCGAGTAGAGGTATCAGCGCTCGCTTCTTGGAAGCGAAGACCAGCGGAATCGCCAGCAAACAAGGCAAAGCTTGCAATCACCATTAATCCGCCGAGGCCGCAGGCCCAGACGTATTGGGGGTTAACTCAGGTACCCTCCACCTAATCCTGAAAGTTTCTGTTTTTGGGCCTTTCAGGTGTCTGGGCACCCCCCCCCCTGCCACCCCCTGCCCCCTCCTGCCCCCCTCTTTCACATTCTGTCACCGTGCTGGTCTCCGGCAAGGCGAGGCGGGCGGCGTAGCGTTAAAATTATTAACACTTTGCCAAGACTGTGATGTGTTGCCAGGCCAGTAATGGCCAGCATTTGTCACAAGACTTCTAGACGACGTTCATTGTTTGAGAATGCTTTGTGTGAGGAAGCACGATAGCGAGCCGAGGGTTCAGGAGCTCCAAGGGCTGAAGAGCATACCCACGTGTGCCGAAGATCGATCACCCAGGTGCCCAGCCGCTCGGCCCAGACAAGGCATGCTAGAACCGCAAGACTTGTTGACGAGCCCATGTTCCCAAGGCTATTTGGGCACAACACTGGCCCGACATTCCAATGCCAGAAACAGCACAACTGCAGTTCTCGCTTGACCAAGCAGTGCCGGAGCAGCCCTGGCTGCCACCCGAAGGAGGAGTTGCTGGTGGCCTCCTGGTCCGCAAATTGATCCCGCAGCAACATCCTCAAGGCCTCAAATAACAAGCGGCTCCGGACAGCGCTCTTGTTGATCCAACCACCTCGGCCAATCCAGGCTGTCAGAAGCCAAAAGCACCTGGAAGCCTCTTGAGAAACCCGGCCATGAGGGGACGAAGCCCGGGTCGGAAAGAGCGCAGCGAAGGAAGGACCACCTCCGAAAGCACAGCTACACAAGTTCCAACTATGCAGGTCTCTGCTGCCTGAGCCACTCTGGCAGACCTGAGCGCCATGCAGCGCAAGAAGCCAGGTCGCATTGAAGACGAAAACGCGGGCCTGTCAGAATATGTTTCAAGACTCAAGCACTGAGGCCAACCCTGCCTGAAACCAAAAAACAAAAACGCCCAGACCCTAAAACCCAAGACCCGAAATCCCAAGACCTCGATCACACAATGATGTATCCCAAATGATTTACCGCGCAAGGCTTGCAGTGCCAAGGAACGAAGGCCAGCAGCTGGGACTCTCCCTGCCAGCGGCCCAACCTCGAGAAAAAAAACACGAATGAGGCGCAAGCACCTGCATGCCTCAAAGAAGAAATGTTGGTAGGTCTTTGAATACATGCATGCACACACGAGAACATGCATGCAGAAAAACGGAAGGACAGACGGACAGCCAGACAGCCCGGCAGCCAGTCAGTCAGGCAGACAACCAAACACAAACGAACGAACGAGCGCATGCATGCTCATACTGAAATAAATAAGTTCGCTCTTACGGATGGCTGCGATCGTACGCGCACGAGCGGAAAATTCTCCGAAGTGCTGCATAGCTCTTCAGTTCAAACTCCCAGCAATACTTCACAGGAATCGGGCCCAATGTTTTCCGCTCGTAACAAAACTCATGACTACCAAAAGCTACGGGCAAAGCACAGTTCAGGCACGATCAGAGCGCCAAGAAACACTGCCATGCAAATTCTGCCGGTAAACAATCAACGGGCGCATGATCGTGCTCCAAGTTGCTACGAGGTCACACACCATGCCCACAGTCTGCAGCTGGTATACAGGCGGGCGAGCTACACGCTGTTGCCGGTAGACCAAGAGAAAGGAATTTGAAGAGCTATGCGATGTCAAACGCCAGCAACTGCTGCCCCGTGATGCTCTCATAGACCAGCACAAACCAACAGGCGATTTATAGTGTTCCAGCCTTCTACGAGCTCAGACACCACGTGCACGGTGCGCGGCCGGTATACAGGCGGGCGAGTTCCACGCGGTACCCGGGAATAGAAACTTGCAGACATGGGCAAAGCCATCGACAAAGCTCAAGCTCAAGTCCAGAAAAGCCAGAACACAACGAACTACGTTTCGACTATGTCAAGAGCCCACAAACGCTGCCCTGTGATGCTATCACAGACCGGCACATATCAGCAGGTGCATCACAGTGCTCCAGCCTTCTACGAGCTCACACACCACGTCCACGGTGTGCGGCTGGTATACAGGCTGGCGAGTTCCACAGTGTTGCCCAGGATAGGAACTCGCCGACCCATAAAAGTTCAAGCTAGGTCCAGCCCCAAAGCAAGAACACCGGGAGCCATGCTGTCAAGCGCCACCAAACGCCGCCCTGCGCTCTCATGAACCGCTAAACCAACAGGCGCACCACGGTATTCCAGCCTTCCACAAGATCACACACGCAGTCCATGGCGCTCGGCCGGTACACACACGGGCCAGTTCCGCCATTGGGAACCATGCTATGTCAAACGCCCACAAACGCTGCCCTGTGATGCTATCATGGACCAGCAAAAATCAGCAGGCGCATCACAGTGTTCCAGCCTCCTACGAGCTCACACACCACGTCCATGATGTGCGGCCGGTATACAGGCGGGCGAGTTCCACACGGTTGCAAGGGATACAAACTTGAAGACACGTAAAAGTTCAAGCTAGGTCCAGCCCCAAAGCAAGAACAGCATGAACCATGCTTTGTCAAACGCCAGATGCTGCCCCTTGATGCTCTCATAGACCAGCACAAATCAACAGGCGATTCATAGTGTTCCAGCCGTCTACGAGCTCAGACACCACGTGCACGGTGCGCAGCCGGTATACAGGCGGGCGAGTTGCACACGGTCGGGAATAGAAACTTGCAGATATGGACATCTCGCTTACGCGCAAAACAAGAAAGAGACCTTTTGGATGTGCAGTGGCAAGCGGCGAAAGTGCATCCTGACTCGGTCATCCGATCGGAAACGTCTTCAACGCGATCGGCTCGAGTCGGTGCGTATCACCCCCCCACTGAATATACATATATATAAATACAGGGCGGTGAGGGCGGGCTGAAAAGCTAAAAGTCTTCTCGAGCGGGCAGCAGCTTCGGTGTTCACTCTTGCTGCTGCCGCTCGTACATGTCACTACGTGCACACGTGCACTACACGACATCTCGCTTACGCGCAAGACAAGAAAGAGCCCTTTTGGGCAGTGGCAGGCGGCGAAAGTGCATCCTGACATCGAAAACGTTTTCAACGCGATCGGCTCGAGTCGGTGCGTATCACCATAGGTGTGTCGCCTGCACCATCACAGCACACCGGAAGCCCTAAAAGCTTCAGAGCCCCTCAAAAGCTCTTCAAAGAGAGCGTCCCAGTCGTAGACGACCTCCTGCCAACCTTCGGCGCGAGCGTGGCGAAGGTCTCCTCTGTCTCCTCTGCTGACGGCGTCGCTGACGCTGGCCGCTGACGTCACTCTCTGCCAAGCTTGGCGGAGCGAAAGTTCTTCGATTGTTCTCCGGCTGTGTTGCAGGAGGCAGTTGATGGAATCATCTTTGCCAAAACCCTTGGTCAGAGCGTGGCGTGCGGGCTCGTTGTCCACGAGCATGATGATGAACTTGTCGATCACGTCTCTCATCGCCAGCAAACGGATGATCTGTGCCACGATTGCGAGCATATATATATGAGCGTTGATCAATATTATTGTTTCTGGAAATGGTTTCTTCGCGGATTTATTACTTTCCTTTCGCGGGACTTTCGCCCTCACTTTCGCGCAACATGTTTGAGGTGGTAGTAGTAGTAATAGTAGTAGTAATAGTAGTAGTAGTAGTAGAAGTAGTAGTAGAAGTAGTAGTAGTAGTAGTAGTAGTAGTAGCAGGAGTAGTAGTAGTAGTAGTAGTAGTAGTAGTATTAGCAGGAGTAGTAGAAGCAGGAGTAGTGAGTAGTAGGAGCAGGAGTAGTAGGATTAGCAGTAGCAGTAGAAGTAGCAGGAGCAGCAGCAGCAGCAGTAGCAGTAGCAGCAGCAGTAGAAGTAGCAGTAGCAGTAGCCAGGCTGCAAAAGCCGACTCCAAGTCGTGGGCCATGGCGTGTGCCATGGCCTTCAAAAGACGGGGCTTCTTTCGCGGCGTCTTTCGNGGCTGCAAAAGCCGACTCCAAGTCGTGGGCCATGGCGTGTGCCATGGCCTTCAAAAGACGGGGCTTCTTTCGCGGCGTCTTTCGCGCAACTTTATCGGATCTTTCGCGCTAGACCTACTGTGATTTCACAACAATGATACCTTCTGACGTTGATGCTGCGTGCACATCAGAAAGACCTATCCTTGAAGCGCAGAGGCCCTGAATGAAAGGCACGACCATCCCCGCCACCTCCCACAACTTGTGGACTGGCANGACCTATCCTTGAAGCGCAGAGGCCCTGAATGAAAGGCACGACCATCCCCGCCACCTCCCACAACTTGTGGACTGGCAGCCGGGCGATTTGGCTTGGGGTAATTATATTGCGGCATGGCCGGACAGAGTTTGCGACCTGTATGCCTACGGACTGGTACAGCATATACAGACACGTCCTCTACAGCCCAAATCTGTTACGCAACAACTTTCGCGGTTTTTTACTTTCCTTTCGCGGACCCAGCGCAGATCTTTCGCGGACACATGTTAAAACCATTTTATATAAATGCCAACACAAGGACCTTTAGATCAATGCTCATATATATATATATATGCTCGGCGGGTCCAAAACTCCCGAACCAACCAGTACGGAACGGAGCCGTGAGCAAAGAAGGTGGTGCCCCTCACTGTCACCACAAAACCCCAGCCGTGGCGTAGCGTCTCTGGCGGTGTCCGACCCCAGTTGGGGATGTCCTCGTCAGCTGGTTTCCAGTTTGTCTCGAAGAGGTTGAAGAAGGCGTCTCGCGTAGAGCACTGAGTGAGCCTCCTGCAAAGGGAAGGTCTTCGGCGGGGCGTGTCGCAAAGACCACCGGAGCAGCCCGATGCCGTGTCGCAACTGGCTGTTGAGCCGCCAGTCGTGGTTGTCTCTGCCTGCACCCGCCAACTGTAAGTGGTCGAAGTGCTGCTGCGTGCGAACGACCTCCTCGCTGCCTGTGAGTAAAACTGTAGCTTTCCTGCGAGGCTGGCCGCTTCGTGAGGGCGTAGTCTGTCTTGTGTGAGGACGTCGACCAAGGCTTCGTCGAGTGGTCTGCGTCGTTCTTCTGTGCCCTGGACCGTCACCTCGGCGTCGGAGACGGAGATGTTCACTCCTTGGATGGTCTGCGTCGCGGCAGACGGCTGCTCCTTGGACCGCTTAAAAGCAAAACCGAGGGCCTGGCAAAGTCGTCGCGAGGACTCGAAAGAGGAGTTCGCCAGCTGGTCGCGTCCTCTGCGCTGCCGAAGTCATCGACAAAATGTAATGCCGGTGTGAACAGACACGCCCGGCATAACCACCCCATGAGATCTGCTATCCTGCAATAGGACCACACGCTGGCCACCGACCCAAACATTAGGACGGTGTGCCGCCAGAGGGTATTTCGCTCCGGCGTTGGGAGCACCACCCATGTGTGTGAGGGATCGGGTGCGGGAAGTTGTCTGTAAGCCGACTCGTGATCGAGGCCCCAGATGACGATCTTCGCGAGCGGGTCCACTTCCTTGATGGACTTCACCAACTGAACGTAGGAGAACACGTCGTACCGTTGCGTTCGCGAAGGAGCGCCTCCAGTCTTCTGCCCTGCGAACTTTGGGCTTGCCCTCTGACCCCACCTGGTGAACTGCGAAAGCGAGCAAGTCGGCTGGTGCTCGGCGGGCCTGGGATCAGCTGAATCAGCTGGCTGGTGTGCGAGGGCGAAGCGAGCGGAACTGCGCGCTTTGGCCACTCGGCAGGGCTCGTAAAAGGCCCCGCCATCCGTCCCAGCTCGACGTCTGCGGCAATCTCGTCGGCAAGTTGTTTCCAGCACGGGTCGACCCTGCACCTGCGGAGCTTATCCTCGATGTACTGCTTGTTTTTGGCAGATCTTGCGGAGCGGCGGGAGCTGGAGAGAACACAATGCCTTCCGAACGTGCGGTCGAAGGCTCTCGTACCAGGTCTTCGTCTCGTCCTCCATGTCTTCGACAAGCTGTTCCACTTGTTGAACTATACGGCGACTCGAAGGTCTGCGAGGTGTGGTCGCATTCTCGACCTTTTGCGATGTCGTAGGCCAGGCTCCATTTGAGCGTCGCGGTGATCGGGGTGCGGCATCATCCGCGACCTGGCCCAATGCTCGTCGGGGTCTTCCAGGTAGGAGAGGTCGACGTCGTCGTAGTCGCTCGGTCCTGGACCGAGCAGAGGCGGGCATCCCTGCCAGAGGTTCGCCGCGATGTCGATGGCCGGACCTAGTGACAGTGGGTTCAGCTCTCGGCGGCAAACATTGCCACGATGAAGATCAGGCGAGCGGCTCCCGCGTGCCATCCATTGGCGAGCGCCTTGTGTCGTTCGTGTTCGGGAAGCTTCTCGGCCCAACCTCGTGGTAGGTGATGCCATTGCTCCTTGACATTCGGAGGCGGGATCATGAAGCGACCCTGCTTGTCAATCATCATGACCCTCGCTTCGTAGTGTCTGTCGGGCGCCAACGTTGGTTGGCTTCGCTGCTGATCTTGCCTTTTGCGCTCCTCGGGGCTGGGCGACCTTGTGGATCGTCCAATGGTGTCGTCAGACACGGGAGTGGCTTATTCTCCTCCAGAAGACACCATGTGAGAACAAGGTCGTCCGTGTCAAAAGCCTTGATGTCATCCTTGACGACGTCGAAGTGCACTCGAGGGACGCCTTGCATGGTCGTCCAACGGATGTTGAACGGGCAGTCGCGACGACGCGCGATCTCTTGCCATGGGATCCTGCACCACCAAACCCGAGGCCTCGAGATGGCGCCGAAGTCGGCGGCGTCGTGCGCTATGGCGGGGGCGTCGAGCATCTTCTCGATCTTTCTCATGTCGGCGCGGTTCTGGGGGATCACGTTCTCGACCAAGAGGACTGCCCGACTGCCCTGCCATTCTGCCATATCTTCTCAAGGTCAACGACCAGCTGAGCGAAGCGTGAGAACTTGGATCCTTCGGGGCCGTTGTGACCTGATGGCGCATCGGAGCGGATGCGAGAAAAGTCGTGACATGGAGGTCCCGATGACCACCACAGAGTTGCCGGAGGGGTCCAGTCGTTGCACCAGCTCGCGCAGCGACGTGGCGGTCTCGTTCTCGAAGTCGCCGCGGGCCTCAACGTCGGGCAAGTGCTGAGAGATGAGCTTCACCAGGTTGCCGTCGATCTCCCAAGAAGCTCCTTTCCACGATTTGCCGTGGCTCTTGCAGTACTCGTCACAAACACATAAAGGCAAGCTGTGCCGAGGCCGTCAGGTACTGCTGCGCTCGATGTCGGGGCAACAGCGACCTTGATCTCGCGACGTTGGTACAACCATCGCGGCATTCATGACCGGGTCCACCCCAATGCTGCTTCCACTGCGCTTGTTGTCGGACCCGTGGCGTTGTCGGTCACCCTCTTGCTGGCGCCACTGGTTGCGATCGTCGTCATGATGGCGTCCCTTGCCGTGGTACGATTGCCACGAACGATCGAACTGCTGCTGGTAGCGGCTCTTCCCACTGCCTTTCCAGTTGCCCTGGTGTTCCTGTTTCTCCCAGCGCTGCTTGGTCCACTGTTTGCCTTTTCCGCGACCTTTGCCGCCACGTTGCTGGTCTGTCCACTGCGTGTCAAAGCCGCGGGGCGTCTTGGGCGGGCGGTCGGTCGGCACCTCGGTGTTCATGGCCTCCTGGAGCAACTGGTCATGATCTCGGATGCGATGTCCTTGAAGGCCGTCTTTTTGCGCAAGGCTAGCGCGATTCGCCACGAAGTGTTCTCCCAGTGAACCTTGAGCTGGTCGATCTTGTTCGCGCGGCTGCGGACCAGACGGTGCCACCATGCGAAGTCGTCGATCTCGTTCTCGGGGGGCATACTCGATGAAGATAAGGGCGACGCGAATGGCCTCGAGACAGTCCAAGATAGCAACCTGACTCTTCGGCTTCCAGGGCGTCTCGGTCGGTCTCAAGTTGGAGGTCCGAGTTGACGACCAAGGCGGTCACCTGTTCTTGGGACCGCGAGCGCTTCCTCGCGCTGCTGAGTGTGTTCGGCAAGAGTGCCGCTGTAAAGTGCCTGTGTTGCACTATTTCCTCTAGCGGAATCGCGTTATGGCACAGATTCCTCGAATCGTTCAAGTGGCTTCCGCTCCGAGCAACGTCATTATTTCGTGGAATTTCCTGGGAACCGTGGATCGTGACTGCCTCGTATTTGCGAACTTGTGCTTGCCAATATCCAGGAGGAGGCTCTTTGGCCTTGGTCCTTGGTTGTCGAGGTAGTCAGCGTCGCAGAGGCGGATCCCGGAGCCGCCGCCGTGGGTGCGATGTTAGTTGTGAGCTTCTTCCGGGCCTTCTTCCAAGCGTGCCTCAGGCGAGCTCTGACCACAGGCAGGTCGGTGGCGCTGAGGCTTCTTGGCCGGACGGTCGGCGTGAGCTGTCTCTCCGCCGGACTTGGCCGAGACCAACGTGCAAGGAGGCGAGTCCGACTCTCCTTGCTGGGATTGGCAGTGCTCAGCGAGGCGAGCGGCAGGGGCTGCGCATGCATGCGAGCCGGAGAATCAAGTTCGGTCTCCTGGACCTAGCGCTCGATGGCGCTGCTTCCCCAGCGGCCCAGCAACATGATGGTCGAAACGGGGACTCGCATCCGGCAGTGCTGTGCTCCCCCAAACCTGTTGATGGACGGCTCGTGCGGAGCGCCCTGGTCTCACCAGCGGAACGTCTGCTGCCTCCAACACACTGTGGATTGCTTCGATGGTCTGGGCCTTGGTCAGCGGATCGCCAGAACACCGGGCGAACAGGAAGGCCTCCGGATCACCGGAGCATTGTGGTCAGCAATCCGAAGCGCGGCGTGATAAGGACATATCGCCTCAGAGACCGTCCCGCAATAGCATGAGTGTCGACGCTGCACTATGGACCCGACGGTGTCCGTCTTGCTTGCGGACAAGGTCAGGCAGACCTGATTCCGCGCAGGGTCAAGCGCCATGTGTGTTTGACGCGAAGCGCCGAAAGTTCGATCTCCCGAGAGAAACCACGAGCCCAGGACCACCATGGCGTGGGAGAGCTGGGAGAGCACGTCGAGGCGAAAAGCGTCTTTCGGGGCATTGTTCCCCTTACCTCGCTCGATGGACCTGATGGCGTCGTGAATGGCCATCTCGACCGGGGCGGGCACCGGAAGGCCGGTCACACCTGCGTGTGTTCTTTCCGGCTCGAGAGAAGTATTGCGCTGAGCTCCGGTAACCTCCTCTGCGCATGCTGGTCCCCACCTTCTCTATGACGTCGGTCAACAGCGGCAGGGGATCAATCTTCCATGCTTCGCAGATTTTGCACCATGTGGTCCACCGGGCGTCGCGGGGCCCTCTGGCTGAGCGAGCGTACACATTGTCCCGGAAGTCCTTCACCGCTTCCTCGGCGTTCAAAGGGTCCGCCGCAAACAATGCTTTGCTCAGCAGCCCGGCGGATGACCTTATGGTTGGCTGATCGAAGCGAGGTGACGGGCCAGGCGGTGGGGCCATGCCGCCGCTTGCCATGGTGTGGTCCTTGTAACCCGACATCACGAGCATCACTTCAATCTCGGTTGCGAGCGAGTGCGACTGTCTGCGAGCGGAGCGCTGCGTCGTGGATGCTCTCAAAGCCCATCTCGCTCATCTTGTCTATGGTGCTGGGTGATAATCCAGCGAAGACTGCTGCTTGCGTGAAGTCGACGAACGAGTGAAAGTCAGTCGAACCGCGACATGGCTTGGCTTGCGCGCGCGGGAACTCACGAGCAAACCCTGCAACCTGAGCCTCGGAGTAGCTGCGTGAGGCGGCGATGTTGTCATCGAAGACTGTGCTCGAGCTGGTTGACCTGACAGGCGAGGCGTTGCGGGGGTTAAGGTGGGGAGGGCAGACATGACAGAGTGCAAACCAACAGTGCAAAACAGCCCACTCGACCACAAGTTGCGAGGCGAGCGAAGCGAAGCGAAGCGAAGGTCAATGTCGACCGACGATGGAAACACGAAAGCTCACGAAGCGCACTCACTCATGACAGCAGTGTGTGCGCAGGCCCTTGCAGTCACTCGAAGGAGAGAGTCAGAGCGAGAGGAGAACCTAATGCGCGAGAGGAGTCCCTCCTAGCAGAGCGTCACCGAAGAGGAAGAGAACAAAAACGATGTTGAGCATCCTAATGCAAGAGTGGAGTAACAGCGCTCACTCATTCCTGGGGTTAGTCGGGGGAGCGGGCTCGTCACAACACTCGGGCCCCTCTTTTTGCTGCGTCGCGTAGCTATAGCAACGGAAGTTGGCGGAGCTCGGGCATCGATACACGACGCGACTCGTAGCGAGCTCAAAAGATATAAAGCGCGGCGCGGTCCTTCAGCGCCGGCCTGCTGCTTGGCGTGCGCGATCGCACGGCCCGCAAAAAAGTGGTGGCCGTGAGCCGCCCCGGCCCGCGTGCGAATTATCGGCCGCTAACAGCGGCCAACACACACACACACACACACCAGACCTCTCGGCCTTGGCTGTTTCACAGCCAAGGTTGCACCAACCTTCCGGCGTATGGTCCGCGTATTTTGCGGGCACCGGCTGCGGGTTGATGCCATTGGGCAGTGGGCAGCACCCACACAACTGGACTCTCCCCTTCCAGCAAGTCGCACGGCTCAGGCCAGGTGTCCCATGCTCGGACGCATTCCATGCGAGCTTGGCGGCGAGCGAGGCGTTCTTGCTCTCGTTGCACATAGCCCGGCGAGGGAAAAGGGTTGGCGGGCGGGTCCTGCACGGCTCTGTGGTCGTCGCGGCCTCTTGTGTGTCATCTCCCGCTGACGAGGCAGCTCCAGCATCGTCCGGCTCGTCGTCGTCCTGGTCTTCGTCGGTGTCCCCGGAACCGTCCTCCTCGTCCTCGTCGGGCGGCAGCCCATGCTGAGCGAGGGCTTGGCCGGCATGTAGAACAAGGTCCGGCACGAGCTCGTCGAAGAAGCTCTCGGGCGTTGCCAAGTCCCGCGGCACGGTGTCCTCGTACGTCTCCAGTGGCGGCTCGGCAGGCGTTGCGGGGGCATTGTACCCGGCACCACAGGCGGTCGCTTCAGCTGTGCCTCCGCTTGGGGAGCCTTGGCCACTGGCTGTGCCCTTGTCGTCGTCGGGGGGTGGCGGCGGAGCGGTTGTCTTCGGCTCCTTGGCCACTGGCGTCGTCGAAGAGGACGGCTGCGAAGTCAGAGTCCCCGGCTCTTTAGCCATCGGCGCGTTCGAAGAAGAGGGCTGCGAAGTCATAGTCCTCGGCTCCTTGGCCACCGGCGCTGTTGTCCCCGGGTCTTTGGCCAGCGGCGTCGTCGAAGCGGGCGTCTTCGTCGTCATGGTCCCGGGCGTCGCCCCAGTCTGGGCCTTTGCCTTGGCCGCTGCAGGTGTACTCGTTGGCGTACCCGAGGTCGAAGGCGCAGCAGTCGGAGTCGGAGCCGTCGGCATTGGCTTGACCACCGGCTGTGCCTTCTGTGCCGCTGCCGCTGGCCAGGGCTATTTGACAGGTGGGCCCAAGTCACCGCCCTTGCCCGCACCTTTCGACTTGCTCAGCGGGGCGAGCGGTGCGAGCGGTGCGAGCGGCGGCATCACCCCCTGCGAGGCCATAGTCTGCTTCGCGAACTCCAAGGCTTCGTCGCGCAGCTGGATCCTGGTGGCATAGTGCGCGTCCATCTGCATGAGCGAAGCGTGTCCCACTCCCATGATACGTCTCAATTGGTCGGACCCCGCGGAGGGCAAGAGGACTTTGAGATCCTCATCCCACAGGGCCGACAAGTTCGTGAACACGTCCATGGCGACGCGAAAAGGAGACGATGGACCACTCGCTCCGGACGACATGGCGGCGCGGTGCGAAGCGCTATGCTGACAAGCTGAAAGTCTTCTCGAGCGGGCAGCAGCTTCGGTGTTCGCTCTTGCTGCTGCCGCTCGTACATGTCACTACGTGCACACGTGCACTACACTGCAAGCTATCGACAAAGTTAAAGCCAAGGTCCAGTCGAAAAGCTAGAACACAACGAGCTACGTTTCGACTATGTCAAGCGCCCACAAGTGCTGCCCTGTGATGCTATCACAGACTAGCACATATCAGCAGGTGCATCACCGTGTTCCAGCCTTCTACGAGCTCACACACTACATCCATGGTGTGCGGCCGGTATACAGGCGGGCGAGTTCCACAATGTTGCCCGGGAAAAAAGAAGTTGAAGATACGTGAAAGTTCAAGCTAGGTCCAGCCCAAAAGCAAGAACACCGGGAGCCATGCTGTCAAGCGCTGCCCTGAGCTCTCATAAAACATCCCAAAATCAACAGGTATTCCAGCCTTCCACGAGTGCACAGTCTATGCGCGGCTGGTAGACAGCCCGTGGAGACGATGCATCATCGGGACGACTACATGATCGCGGCAACGAACATGAATGTTCTGCCAGCACGAGCGATTGTCAAACCTGACGTGTTTGCAGTGACAGAACTGGCGCAGTTAAACTGAAAAAAGTGTGTCGGCATTTCGGGTCCCTTGAAAAGCTTCTCTGGGGATTCTCATATTGGACACGCTTGACCTACAAATTCTGAGACTGCTGCCCCCGTAGGACAAACACACAGTTGAAGGCGTACCTTGCGGCAGACAAAGTGCAAACACATCACAGCACAGGCTAACCGAGTAGCATGGTACATGAAGCACGGTCACTTGAAGCGCAGGTGGCTGTCCGTACTTGCTGAGGACCGAGCCACTCGAATCCAAAAATGAAAAGGATGAGTAGCACCGGCACGGTCGAAGCCTCGAAATTGCACGACTCAGTCCGAGATCCGGCGACAGTAACCGTGCCGCCAGAATGGGCTTTCCGACCCTTGCAACACCTGGCAGGCTCCGCATGGCACTGCTGAGCACCCTGCCACTCGAATGAACGGGTTCTTCGCCCACATGATCGCAGGCGGACCGCTTCGAGGGCTCGTAAAACGAGATTATCGCGAAAAGTTCGCGAAGCTAGAAAGGCCTGATTGGGCTTGGCAGACTGCACGAGCAACTTATTGACAGTGAATGGTTGGACAAGTTGCACAGAATTTCATCAACACTTCGCCCACGATTTGCACAGCCAGTTGCCATGATAAGGAGGGGTTTGCACATGATCATGCCATGAGACGCTGTGCCTCTGAGCCGACGGACTCTGCGAGCGAATCGTCAAGTGCACTTGCTATGCATGCCAGTCAGTCGTCCATTCTCTAGACTCTAAACCTCGCCTGCTACCGCTACCGGTCTACTGTCAGGCCTGGTGGTCACATCCTCACCCTTGGTGATGACCAGAAACTGGAGGAAGGACAGCTTGTCCCCGTCTTTGGGAGGGTCCTGTGGAGAGTACGTGAGCCCGCGTATCGCGATGCTTGGTGCAGGGCCTCCAAGGCGTTTCGGATGAGTTCATCCAGGACGGCATTGACCAAGGCCTGCAGGTGCTGAAACAAGCGCATGCATCAAAGCTGCGAGCATTATTTTGCAGAGAGCCTGTCAAGAGTACTGCTCCACGGGATCATATGATATTAAGTTCCGGTAAGTTTTTTGATCATACCCTGCAATATGCGAAAGCACCAACGAGCAGCCCACCAAGTTCTCGCTGTGATCCTTTTGGTCTCGGAACATCGCCTCAGAGCCACCAAGAACCAGGGCACCCAGCTGGACCAGCTCGCAAGGCCCCAACGTCCGCCCCAGGCAGGTTCCAGTACGGGACAACCTGAGACACTGAGACACTTCCAATCCCTAAATAAGGCAGCAAGTCTTCGTCTTCTGACCATCGGCCGAGCCCGAGCTCCCCACCGACTGGGCGCGGCGCTCCGCCTCGCGCAGAAGGTTGTAGACCGCGCGGATCAGCGGCGACTCACGCCTTACTCGCGAAGCTCTGAGCGCGGGCTGACAGCAGTGGCAGTGGAAACCAGTGATAGCGAGCTCCTGGAAGCACACGATTCCTACACGGCCACTGGTGATGCTTGCCGGCATCAGTCGCTCAAAGCTCCAGTTCGCTTTGGGAGAGTCAGTGAAGATCCGATCTTAACTTCTACCGTGCACTGTGGCGGCTCAGAGTCAGGTCATGTGGACACACCGCTGCGGCTTCTGTCGTGCCAAAAAATTTGGGGCGGTGCGTTGTGGAGCCAAAGTCGTAGTTGAAGATGGCCTGATCCGTCCGAGGAGGATCTTCTTGACTTGTGGTTTAGCTACAGTCGTTGTCCCGGCCCGCTGCGGCTACAAGAGCAGGAGACGTTGGCAAAGTTCTCGGAGTCTCAGCTCTCCGGTGCCTTGCCGATGATGTCGAGCGAAGCAGAAGTAAACTTTTCCTCCATGTTGACCTGGAGCAACCCTCCACATGCTCGAGCCTGACACTTGTGCCACGACGAACGAGGTTCAAGCAGTGACTGCTGGCACACACCGTGCACAGACCGTGCAAACCCCCGCTTTGTCGCTGTGAACAGCTTTCACAGGTTTGGTGTCGGTGCATGCAATACGCAGCGCAAGCAGATCCCGTTGCCTCGGCCACGTGCGAAGAAGCTATCGAAATGGAACGCTCCAAGTCATCAGCGAGGTTCACCTGCCACTGGTCATGGGCACTGCTTTTGCCTTCGGTTTTGCATCTTCAAACTCCGACGGCTGCTGATTTTTTAATCGGGCTCGACAATCAAACGTGGCAGGACTACAGCGCATTCCACCATCTGCCGAGTGGCCTCCTCGCACCAGAACGAAAGTTGCTTTGTCGAGATGAGGCAATAGGTCAATAGGTATTGTGCTGCTGCTACGTCAAACGTCTCGTGGAAACGGTGACGACCACAGACCACGGGTCGGAGGACGAGAATGACTAGAATAGACAGTGCAATGATGAACAACAGGACAGTGGTACAGGGCAATCACAATCGAGTTGCGAATGGTCCTACATGTACTACCCTCGACGGAACAGGCCCTTTGTCCGCTGCAAGCACACATCACCTCACCGTCCTGCAGCCACTTCTTGTGAAAGCCAGGCACGATCGCCCGGCGGCGCTTCCTGGTGACTGTGAGGTCTCGGACTCTGAGTTTGAACTGCAGACGGAAAGCCCCATGGCCTCCAGGTTTCAGGATCAGCCGGGATCAGCCCTTGGCCTGTTACACGAGCAGTGCCAAACGCTGGCAGGTCACTTGGCTAAGTGCTGTTTGGCCATCAAACTGAGTCCACAGCCCATGATGGGCTCGAGCACTTCCGTCAGGATACCCTTTGTGTAAAGCTCCTGCGAGGCAATCCATGCTATTCGAAGCAAGAAGCACTGTGATTACCCACCAAGCTCTCCCAACCCATGTCCGAGTAACTTTTGAATCGCTACTCCACCTGGTTGTCTTTGAGAAAAGCGGCTTGTGCCGGGGAGTCTTCGACCAAGACATGAAGTACCAGGCAGGGTGGCAAGCACCGTTCCGTCAGAAGTGTCTTCACTGCTGCGCTGCAGTCAATTTTGAACATCGAGGTCTCGTCGCTGCCCTCTGGATAATACTCCAGGTAAACGGCAAGTCTGTTCCAAACATATTTGCCCTGCACGTCCCATTCCACACACCGATCTTCAGGAAACATAAGCTGCAGCTGATCCTCCAAAGCACATCTTTCGTCGAAGGACGCAACAAAATCAGATTGGTTGACCTCGTCGTACAGCAGGAGTAAGGGCCATTCGATCGCAGGGTCATCCTCTCCCTCTACCAGCTTCGGATGAGGGGTAATCCCGCCATTCGCCATGCGGTACATCGCTAGATCAAAAAGTGCAGGGCCCAAGCGAGATCCACGAAGCTCCAGCGCGTTTCGAACGGCGGAAGCACTGGCCTGCATGGCATCCTTGACGCGAGCATCCTCCATGCGCATCTCCCTCTGGGCCGTCTGCTGCTTCCGATGGAGTTCTTGAAGCTGTCGCTGGAGGCGTTTCACCTCCGAGAGCAGCGTTTTGTCCTCGGAGCCCTCCAAGCGGAGTGCACCCCGGCAGAAGGCGAGGCCCTGCTCTGCCAGGCCCAAAGCCTCGGAGGCCCTCGCACCCCGGCTCCAGGCCTTGAGATTCTTTGGGTCCAAGCGCACGGCCGCACGACAGTCGTCCACTACTTTCAAGTGCTCGCCCAGCTTAAGGCCCACTGCAGCTCTGTTAGCATGCAGCACTGCGTTCAGCTTGTCATCCTTGCACTCCATCTCAAGTCCTTTCGTGTAGAAGGTTAAGGCATTCTGAAGAGCTATCCGCGAGGCTTGAAACTTCATGGCCTCGTTTCCTTGCTTCCGGAAATGTTCTGCCAGTTCCTCTGGACTTTGATCATCGTAAAGGACGCTCTGCAAGGCTGTGAGAAGAGGATAGTTGTCAATATCCCGTGGATCCGACGGCACGTCCGTCATAAAGAGCGGATGATCCCGAATCTCGTTCATGGTCCAGACACGGTTGTCTATCCGGTAACGTCCAAATTCATCTTCGCCCCACATAGAACCATCATCCTCAATAGTGATGTGCGTGTCCGGCGCCTCTTCACTTGCCGCAGCGGCGCTCGGTGGATTTGCCATGTGGTGACAGGGGGCTACTGCTGCCTTTTCTAGGATTCAGGGATTCACCACTTTGCGAAAGTTTCAGAAGCTCTTAAGGTTTGAAATGCGCATCTCCATATATCTGCCGGAGCTCAAAGACATCAATCAACTCTGACATGGAAGCTTGAGAACAGGAGAATCGACTTGTCTCCAGCCTGATCCTAGGCATCTCTTCAACAGCACTGTACCGCTCAACTCTATCCCGGTCCGGCGAGCTCGTGAGGATGCGCTTGACAACCACGGGATCGGAGACGACGACCACTGACCGCGGCCCGATCACCTGGGAACCGGCGACGGCTATCGCATGTCGGAATGTCTGTCTCGCTTGCACATGTAGCATCCGCATGTTACCAGACTTGTAGACAGGAACTCGGGGTATGGCGATCTTGTAAATGCCTTCGCTCTCTCCGTAGCCTTCCAGAAACACCGGCATAGGTGCACCTGTGATCCTTCAAGGCAAGCAGCATTGAGCCAAAGTACACCCACGGACATCGGCGAGTGCACCCGATCGCTGTCTTGCATGAAGCTTCGGTTTTGGGGCTGGATCTTAGCCGCGAGTTAGTTTATGAACTTACATCGCTGGTGGTGACAGATTTGCGGCATGCCATCTGAGGAAAGGCAAGAGGTTTCGAAGATACCGTTGGGATTGTCGTGCAGCATCTGAAGTGCAATCGCTGGAACGTCCTCTCCATGTGGCCCATGATCATGTTCTGCATCATGTCTCCAGCTTGGCGCTGTCCTGGCAACGACTCAGACGGGAACACAAACAGAAGCCATATCTGCCATTGCTTCCGAAGCCAACTGATGTAAAGATCAGACCATCGTACCGGTGCCTGCCCAAATTGGCAGTACTGCAAGGAAACAGTCATCACATGTCATCCCCCCCACGCATCGTCCAATCCATTGAAAATCTCTGCACCAGGCGCCTTGCTCAGGATCCTGCTTCCCGAAATCGTCCAAGTTGTCACGGACAATATTGATCCACCTGGCTTTTCATGGCCCTGAGGCCCTAGATGTCAACAGAAGGCCAGGAGAAGAGGAGAGCACGAGAAGCCGGGGACCCGGCTTGTTCTGCACCGGGATACCGTCAATGAGGTCTCCCCTGATGCCCATAGTCTGGAGAACCTCGAAGTTACGTCAAAGCCCGACGGCTCTCTGGTCACGTTTCCGGGCCGTGCACGTTGATCAGGGTCAACCACGGCCCAGCCAAGCCGACGTCTTTGCTGAACTGCGCAGGGATCTGATTTGACTCGAAACCAGCAGCCCGCATGCGTTCGATGCTTGGAATTGTCTCGCTTGAGCCTCGCTCCATCTTGTTTTCCGATGTTCTCGCTAAGGTCTTATCTTCAATGGAAAAGAAATATTGAAATATCGCAGATGGTTTCTCTTTCCTTCGTCCAGGCTGACCCGCGCCGTTCTCTAACATAAGAAACTGGTGTGGGAATCTGCTGCAGCCCTTCCTGGTCTTCTTGCCATGATCACAGCTGTTGGCAAAAGGTCTTTTGAGCAGAACTAGTTCCAGGAGAACACCTCTGGGGACGATTCTTGAAGAAACGCTGAGGGTCGTCTGCCCAGGGATTTCAAACGGCCCCATGGGCTTCGACGAGCCTTAGGCCATTTGTTTAGCAATTTCGGGCCATGACACGAGCAGCTTTCCAGAAGAGCTTTCGTTCTGCGAAATACGTTGGATCTGCGCCTCGAGTCATGGCCTTTCCATCCTGCAAAAGCGAGGCAAAGGACTTTCACGTAGCCGGTAAATTCGGAACCCAGAACCTGTCACTCCCTCTCCAGCCAAGTGAAAGTCAGCTGCCTGTGTTCGTGCGTCACGGTGCGATGCAGAAGCTTCGTTGCAGGCAAACACAAGTTAACTTCAACAATGATGCTGCCCTATCGCAGTGCAGCGCAGGGCCAGCTGCCCTGACGCAATGACTCGTTTTTGCCTGCAATGGTTCTGCCTGTGCATCCTTTGGCCAGATGCAGCAATGCAATTCTCGTCGAAGTTGTGGCCATCTGCACGGCCTAATGCCGACCGTTCATCACCTGCCCCTTCCGGGAAGCCCAGGCCGCGACGGGAGTTCAGTGGCGGATGTTTCTCACACTACCCTTGACCCTGCTAGCTCGCGGCCATGGCCGGGAAATCTATTTACATGCGCCTTCCCTGGCCACGAGCTCCTACAACGCCAACACACCTATGCAAGTAGCAACTTCGCGTCAAGCCACCCCAGCGAAGACACAGCACGGATTCTAGTCTTCAGCCCTGTGGCCGGCAAAGTCAAACCACCAGCTTGACTTCTGTGAGATATGTCGGAAATCTGTTTAGAAACTTCGGTGGACAACCTTAGGCCTTGCGCAGCATGGCCACAAACACTGCCGCACGTCAGCGCACCCGACGCTGCTGGGTCTCGCCTCCTCGTGCAGATGCGGCTGTGAAGGCTTTCTTGGGCGGGTTCCCCACGCAAATTGAACCAAGGTGACCAATCTAGCATTTGCCTTGGTTGGGTCATGGCATTGATTCAAAAATCTGACCGCTCTGTGGCTCTCGCACAGGTGCTCTTCAACCACACATCTGCCTATTCAAGCCTCCTCCTCGTCCTGAACGCTCCAAATCATTGCAGCAACGATGCCTGCTCTTTTCCAGTCGTTGTCTCGTGGATTCCTCTTTCCATCTCGCCTCCTCCTGCTGGCGGGCTGCAAGAAAGACCCCTCTGTTCACTGCGGCTCATCCCAGTTGCAGTAACAGATATATGTCCGGTCCTGGGCGGCTGGGTATCTCCGTCCTTGCTTGTGGCGTCCTGCATCATGCGATCCAGTACACCCTAGCTATGAAGCTAAGGAAGCGGACAGTCCTTCCGCCGACGGTCGTCGCGGCGCTCGCGAGGGCGCTCCTCGAGGTGCCTGCGAAAGAGGGTTGGCGCAAGTGTAGGGTTTCGGTACGGCTCAGGTAAGGATTCTTGGACATCGCACCTGCGTCCCTCGGGCTTGAGCGTCTTTGGCACCTTTGGCTTCGTCTGTCTCTTGACCTGGCAGGGGACCCTCCCCAGGAGGAGTAGGAGTGGTAGTAGCAGCAGTAGTACGTAGAAGTAGAAGTAGAAGTAGAAGTAGAAGTAGAAGTAGAAGTAGTAGTCGTAGTAGTAGTAGTAGTAGCAGGAGTAGCAGTAGCAGTAGTAGTAGTAGTAGAAGTAGTAGCAGTAGTAGTCGTAGTAGTAGTAGTAGTAGTAGTAGTAGTAGTAGTAGTAGTAGTACTAGTACTAGTAGTAGTAGTAGTAGTTGTTGTTGTTGTTGTAGTTGTAGTTGTAGTCGTAGTCGTATTATTATTATTAGTAGTAGTAGTAGTGGTAGTAGTAGTAGTAGTAGTACTGTGGATGGAGGAAATATTGCACCGCTTTTAAGATATGTTATGTAGCTTCACCCCGCGCCCCCTTCTTAACATTGCTATGAAGACGGGGTTTTACAAAATCGTTCCAACGACATAAATCTTGCACCGCCCCCAAGAGATCTGTCGTCAATGTTAAAAAAGGGGGAGCAGGGTTGTTGCTTGGATGTGTACCCGAAACAGTGTATGTAGGTGGTGCAAGATTTCCTCCATCCACAGTAGTAGTGGTAGTAGTTGTTGTGGTAGTAGTAGTAGTAGTAGTAGCAGCAGCAGCAGTAGCAGTAGCAGTAGCAGTAGCAGTAGCAGCAGCAGTAGCAGTAGTAGTAGCAGTAGCAGTAGTAGTAGTAGTGGTGGTAGTAGCAGTAGCAGTAGCAGCAGCAGCAGCAGTCGCAGTCGTAGTAGCAGTTGTCGCAGCAGTAGTAGTAGTAGTAGTAGTAGTCGAAGCAGTAGCAGTAGCAGGAGCAGCAGGAGCAGCAGGAGTAGGAGGAGTAGGAGGAGTAGGAGGAGTAGGAGGAGTAGGAGGAGTAGGAGGAGTAGGAGGAGTAGGAGTAGGAGGAGTAGGAGGAGTAGGAGTAGGAGTAGGAGGAGTAGGAGGAGTAGGAGGAGTAGGAGGAGGAGGAGGAGTAGGAGTAGTCGTCGTAGTAGTAGTAGTAGTAGTAGTATAGCCCGCACCCATGCACAACATCACATTAAGAGCCTTCGAATTTTGCTCAAGGCTGCATGTGATGCGATCGCGTGATGTGCACATTGATTTACGTGGCTAGTAGAGTAGTCGACGTGGTCGCATTGTTGAAGAGTAGTAGTAGTAGTAGTAGTAGTAGCAGCACCAGTAGTAGTAGTAGTAGTCGTCGTCGTCGTAGTCGTAGTCGTAGTCGTCGTCGTAGTAGTAGTAGTAGTAGTAGTAGTAGTAGTAGCAGTAGCTAGCGGTAGCAGCAGCAGTAGTAGCAGCAGCAGTAGTAGGAGTAGCAGCTGCTGTTGTTGTTGTTGTGATACTGGTCGTAGTAGTAGAAGAGTAGCAGTGATCATCGCAGTAGCAGTCGTTGTTGAAGTGTAGTAGTACTAGTAGTAGTAGTAGTAGTAGCAGCAGCAGCAGTAGCAGTAGCTTCGGTAGCGGCGTGTTACGAATCTGTCCCTTGGAAACTGTGCAACACGATGATACGGGACGAAAAGAAAGCATCAGCTGCTGGAGCTATGGCAAAGCAGGCTTCCAAGAAGCATGTAGGCAACCTCTTGCCACTCGCCGGCTTCTTCCGAGGCGTCATCCTTGTCGGTATCGTCGTCTGCGCTCCTTGGTTGTTCCGGAGCTGCACGTCCGGCCAAACCCGACACGAAGCCTGCGGCCAGATACGGCTCCCGAACATGCAGAAAAGCCTCGGAAGAAGTTGATCGTCGTCGGACTGCACATCTGCCCAACCTTGTATTCATCATAGCTGCTGAGATCTGTAATTTAATCCTGCAGTACCATTTCCGGGACCGCCGAAACGGCAACTAGCATCAGCAAGGCTCCATAGCACTTGCCCGCAGCCAGACAGAAGAGAGTGAAGCCAAGCAGACAGCTAGCTGCAACAAGACCGGCCCGCTGCAACGAATTACCCTTGGAACGGCTGCCTGCTTGTTGCGTTCAACTCACGAAAAGGGAGACATGGGGGGAGCGGAGGGTTGGCGAGGGCGGGAGAAGACACGGCGCAATGTTCGGAAAGCGCAACTTCTTAAAACAACTGGGACTGCAGCGTGTCTTCGGGGACACCTGCTCCTCGTTTGCTTCCGATAGGGCCTCTGCAGCTGCGACAGAAGTGTGTGAGGGAAGGGAGCAAGAATCTCCTGTGGGAAGCAGTGCATGGCTCAGTATCAGCATCCCCCCAAAACCACGAAATCTATAACAATCTACCACAACACAAAGCCCAACCAGCTTTTCTCGCAGCTCAGCTTGGGCAAGGTGCAACAGCGGTCCGCTACTCGGACACGGCGAAGATCAGCGGCCGAAACTGTACCCCTCCCAGCTGCGCCACGCAGGAATGCGAGGTCCTGTGAACTGCTCTTCATATCCGTCGGGCAACGGTGCAGTAACGCATACACCTTCCGAACGTGGCTTGAGAGCACAGGCAAGGGCCTCCACAAAGCCGTCGACGTTCTCCAAGTGCGCATAATGCCCCGCACCGTCCACGACTTGTACACACACCACTGGTGCAGGTGCCTGCGAAGTTCGTTGCTCCGCACAGGCCTCAGCCACCCGATTCCCATGTCGCATGTCCATCCAATCCCTTGTTCCGTAAATGATTTCCAGCCGTGAGACCGATATTTTGGGCAGTCTGGCACCAAGCGGCTTCTTGCCCCATGCTCCAGGGTGTAGAAGAGCAGCTATGGCCACATCCCCGCTGGCCGGCCCCTCTCGCCATCCGTGATAGATGTAATCTGCGAGTGCAGTGACTGCCGGATCGTCGACATGATCAAGGCGACGATGTCCACTCCAGCGTCTGGCATTCCAGAGACAAATCCTGCGTGCGTAGCTCTCTGGGAGGAGCCGTACGGCTGAAAATGGAGTCCAGCCCCGGCGCCAGAGTGACATAACCAGACGAATTCGGCGCGATGCGGATCGAAGCTTTGTTTGGTAGTCCTCCGGCTCGCCGACCATACCGGCTGGGGATACGAGAATAAGGCTCCTCACGCTTTCGGGGTAGGACTCCGCATAGGCTGCAGCGATATTGCCACCGATGCTATGGCCAAGTAGGTCCAATTGCGTGATCTGTCTCTCTCTCCGCCATGCCTCCAAGCTCTCAACGAACCACGCTTCGGCCTTCTCGACGTCAGTGCCAGGAGTCCACGTCGGGTGGCTCGACAAAAACGACCCTAACACATCCACAGCGATCAGTGGAAGCCTTTCCCGGAGTAGGAGTTGTGACCAGCATCGTACAAAGATCGCTGCCCCGGTACCATATCCCGGCAGGAATACAAGTGGTGGCTTCAGGGCTGTGTCCGAGCCTGAGTCCAAAACCTCAACCGAGTGGATCGTCATGTCACGGCCGTCATGCTTGATCACTGTGTCCCGCTGACTGAAGTCAGCCACAAAGTTCTGCATCCATCGCGATTCGGCCTCCCTTAAACAAGGCAGAGCCGGATGGGCAGCGCGTGCCCGGGAAGCGTTGCATCCCATCTCAAAGGCAGATCACTCTCGCCCAAAGGACCGTAGGTTCACCACAGGCTCCACACGGGCGCTTTCAAAGGTTCGACTTCTTTGGGGGCTTCTTTGAGCCACTGCAAGTTGCACAGAAGCAAGCGCTGATTGGCACAAAACCTCGACCCTCACGATACGAGGTGATGGTCAAGTCTGCCTTCACGTCCTCGTCGCTGCTTGCAGACTTCCTGAGAAAAGGCAGAATGCGCGGGTTGACACGCTACAGTAAGCGTGCAGAAGCGAGGCCGCTCCGAGGACCGCACTTGTCGTTGGAGCTCGCATCTGCCTTTACTGCGTCCTTCCGGTCCTCTGCGAGACTCTGCGAGCATCTGCGAGCATCTGCGAGCATCTGCGAGCTGTTAGCAGGAGGGCCCTCAACCCTCAGCCCTCGCCTCGGCCTTCCTGTTGGAAGACTCACCGCACCTGGGCGAAGAGAAGAAGCCAAGCGTTGGCAGCTCCGACTCCAGTAGCTCAGAGCTCACACCTCGCGTCGCCTCGCGTCCTCGCTGTGCTTCCTCGGACCTGGCCCAAAAGGAAATTGACCACATTTGGCCCGCTCTCGTGAAGCGAAGAGGTCGTCTGCCGCTCCTCCACAGCCTCAGCTGGGGAGCTGCTTGACTCCTCGTCTTCATCCTCCCCACTCCTTAGCTCTGCCGACTCTCCTTGGGGCGCCGTCGCAAGCCGAAGCAAGCCAAGCTTCGGTAACAGCTGGTCATCGTCCGAATCCACGTCTGCCCAACCTCGACAGCACAGTGGAGCGCTCAACAGGGTGAACTCGCAGCCACTGAATCGTCGCTCGGAAAAGCTAGGCCCCAACGAGTCTTGGAGAAACTCCCGGGGGACGCAAAGCTCCTTTCCTGCACGGCCATGTTGGTCAACGGCTAAAAGACCTTGGGGACTTCTGGGAGGGGTTCACGTTCACAGGGTCCTGAGGAGTCTCCTCTGCTGTGGAGACCTGTGTGCTGTCCTGCGTGATCTCCTCCTCGCTCGACTTGGCCCTCAGACGGTGCGAAATCGCAGCGTCTGCAAACGATTGCATGCGCAAGCTTCTGCAACGCTTCTCCGTTACGTTAAGGCGAGCATCTGAGTCTGCCAAGGGCATTCCTCGTCATCAGATACTACATCTGCCCAGCCTTGCGAAATACCCAGGAGCTGGACTGTACACTTCAACAGCGGCACTCACAGATCCATCTCAGTCTCTGGCGTGTTTTCTGGGACACTGGTGGTCCTTCCTGCGCGAAGTTTCGCGAGTTTACTTCTGAGAATTTACCTCTAAGCTATTAGACATTCTCGTCCTAACAATCCCGACACTCCTGCGACGCTGCCGATGTGGAACGTTCAGCCGGAGACAAGGATCGCTTGGACTGAGCCTGGGCGCAACTTATATGCCACAGTATGCACACAGTTTCCCCATAAACATCCAGTCAGATACATGAGACTCGAGGGCCAACCTTGCCATCCTCGTCGCTAGCTTTCCTGAAGGAGCTCCGGCCATCGCTTTCCAGTTTGCCCGTTCCGTCCCGAGATCGGCGCTTGAGATCTGTCTGGGGTGTGCGTGCTTCGGCTTCCTCATCCTAAAAAAAGGACTTCGGCCAAAACGAGGAGTCGCGCCCTGCGAGGCTGCTCCGGCCTGCTTAGGCTTGGCCTCGCCAGAACTTGATGGCCTCGGACGACGGGCGCTCAGAACAGCCAGGGCCGCCGGGGGCGGAGCCCTGAAAGGGGGCTCTGCTCGAAGTCGGAGCTTCCGGCAGTGGACCTCGAGGCGAAAAAAGCTGGACAAACCGAAAGCCGAATGCCAAAGCACTGGGAGTTGGACGGCTTGCTTGCCTGGCTTGCTTGGCTTGCTTCCCTCGCCTTTGCAACGAAGGTGGATTTGGAGGCGACTGTGCCGACGGTAGATCCCCGCCTTCTTGGCAGCCTCCGACTGCCACGGCTTGGGCGGAGCAGGAGCCGCACTTCGCACCTGTCTGCGGAAGGCTGCACTTCGGATCCGGTATCGCAGCTGGCTCTTCGCCTTTGCCGCTGACTTGCTCGACTTGGATGCCTGACGGCCGCCGCAGGAAGTTTTTGACAGTGCTTCTCTCTCACTGCCCCCACCTTTCCAAGTCCAGGCTCTAGAGACAGAACCTGTCGAAGGCTTGCTTTTCCTCCCGCTCCCAGAAAGGCATCACTCAGCCCCCCCCCCGGCCGCAAGCATCTGGGCAGTGGAGGCCGGGACTTTGTCAAAGGGGAAGCCAGGCACCTCACAGAGGCCCTCAATTTGGGCCCAAGACGCCTGTAAGGGAGCTTCCAACCTCTGGCAAAGGCCGGGAGATGCGGCTCGTCGGTTTTTCCTTTATGGGCCGGCAAGGGCCTCAACACTTTGCTATGGCCAGGAGCCACGCTATAGAGCTGGCGGGCACCCATCCTTCTGAGGACCTTGCGTAAGAGGATGTTTCCACCTGTGACGACATTGACTTCACGTGTGCAAGAAAGGCGGAACTGTCAGCATGTGATGTGTGGCAAACGACAATCAGCCAATATGGTAGGCCTGGAAACTGGAAACACAGACACTATCGCTTAGACTTCTCTAGACCAGCAAGGCTCAACTTGATCCTGGCAGCCTGCAAACAACCTTTTCCACCCCAAACTGTCTGCCGGGCACGTTCACATGTCAGCGCCAGGCTCCCAGTCAAAGGGAGACGAGCTTGTTGATAAGAGTTTAAGTGCTAGTTCTCTGGCTCTTGTGCTGCGTCTGTTCGCTACATAAGAGAGCTTCTCCGAACGGACCAATGCATATCCGAACAAGTTCTTTACTGCGAGTTTCTCAAGATCAGCTTTCTGCGCAAGCTGAGCTAGGTCTAGGCAACTAGTCCTTGTCGACGGGACTGCTCCCAGAGTACACAAAAGGAGACTCGCGTGCCATCTGAGCCTCACATTACTGGACAGGGTTCTCCGACTTGGCAGTTTCTCTTAAACAGTGCAGCATGCAGTAAACTGTAAAAGTCTTCAAACCCTGGGGATGGTCCCATGCTTTGATGCATCCTGGCACGTCAAAACGAGGCCCGCTCCCGCGGCTCGGCCGGTGCTCTCAGGCGTTGAGGTAGGAAGTCGTGTCCTCGGAGCGGAGGATTCCCAGAGCACTCTCTGGAGCTTCAAGAAAGTCCAAAAACGCAGCGTTTCTTCGCCTTTCAAGATTGGGGACTTGAAGCAACGGAGAAGAGCTTCAGGCTGTTCGTAGCCCTTCAAGCTGTGGCTTCGAGCTCACAAATATGGGCTTAGGGAAAGGGATGATCGCCATCACCTCATGCAGGGTCACGACGAAGGGGCTCCGAGTCAGGTTGCCCAAGATGCAAAAAGATGTAAAACCGTAGTCTTCTAGATTCTAGTCAGTCGTGCCAGGCAGGACTGCACACTGAGCCATCGTCAATCTGCCCAGGCATTTCGCCGATGTTGACCTCAGAGGTTGCACTAGCCACAGAGTGAACACGGGACAAAGCAGCACTCTTGGCTAGACTGGTCCTAGTCGTAGACCCGCCTCGAACCGCTCCTGGACCTTCTTCAACACCTGACCACAAAGAGAACAGACAGAGCCGGCCGGTGCTGTCGCAGAAAAATGCCTCCTGGTCCTCGTCCGTTGCTACGAAGGTCAGAGCCAGGCCCTGCCATCAAAGAACATCCGAACTCACGTCGCCATCTCTGCTAGTGCTGCAAGTGTCTAGGTGACACAGAAATGGTGAGAGCTAAGTGGTCAGTCCACAAGGCCAACAAGATCATATACTGTCCGCCAGTTTCGGCTGCAGACCCACGCGAACCCCAAGTCGGCCTTTGTCCCGAAACGTCCTGCGCGGCCCACCCGGTGCCTGCAAGGGAGGGAAGAGGCAAATCCCAACGTGTAATCGCCAGTGGCAACAGAGCGACCCGAGCAAGCCCAACATGATGGTGTGCATTCAACAGCCAGGCTACAAGTAGGAATCGCTCTCATCGGGCATGTCATAGTTGATAACAATGTTGACCTCGGCTGCTTGGACGGATGCCATGGCCGATGCTTGTCTGGGTGCACCCAGACTAGAGTAAATGGAGTCACCGGACAACTGATTGAGACCAGCGTCTCTCTCAATGTCGATGCCACGACCAAAGAGATCTGTCGCAACCAGGATCCGCTTCTGAAACTCCTTGAACTGCTTGTACCTTCCAGCTCGACAAGCAAGCTGTACTGCCTTCTCATCCACATGAACAAGCTGTGAAGCATGCAGCGCAGTGCAAAGACAAGCAAAAATACACTTGCAGGAAAACACGCGCACATACACACGCGCATTGTTTGCATACATGCTGCAATGCAATGCCATGCCATGCAATGCAACGTCAGGCAGTGCAATGCAAGTCAACACATAACAATATAACAATCCAGTACAATCCGGTACACCCAACAACAGCACAGTGCGATGTGCAATGCAATGCCGTGTGGCGTCATATGATGCAATGCGATGCAAGACGAGACCATACGATGCAACACAACCCAACTCACTGCACATAATGTTGACTGTTCAATCCTTGATTCGTTCGTTCGTTCGTTCGTTCATTCGGTCGGTCGGTCGGTCGGTCGGTGGGGCGGTGGGGCGGCGGACGGTCGTTTGTTCAGTCCTTCGTTCCTCCGTGTGCTCACTTGCTCCTTCTTGGTTCGTTCGCCCATTCATGTATGCATGCAAAGTACACTTACACATGTGTGTTGCTCGTCTGAGTCCGTGTGCCTGTTTATTCATTTTGTTTGCTTGACCACTGACATACCTGCATGTGAATTTAGTTGTAGCCGAATAAAAATGGAAACGACATGTCATGTGTAATGACACAACAACGTCATACCAACAGCATGAAACTCAGACCATTCATGTCTTAACACAAAGGAACAAGTCAAAACTTATAGAGCGGCTTAAAACAGCGCACGGACCATCACGAGATGTGAGGGGTGTGCATACAAGCACCAGCAAGCAAGGCGAAGGAGAGCGGCCTCGCGATTCGCTCATCCTGCTGAAGGCCGGAGTGAATGGAGATCGATGGGAAGTTGCATTCGACCTAACAGAAGCAATCCTTACTGGACGCACTGCCAAGAGCAGGAAGGCTCCGGCCAGCAGCTTATCCAAAGCGATGGCTCTCTGCACAGACTTGACGAAGATCACCACCTTTCAGTTGTGCTTGAATCTGCTTCGAGCCCTGAGATCAGCTGGAAACCAGCACAGCATCATGACAAAACGAGGCCCGCAATGACCTGATTGAACTCCAGTGCATCCAGCAAGTCATTCAGTTTCCTGTTCTTCTCCTTCTCTGTGAGCTTCACCTCAGCGCACGAGCACCACAACCTGACGTCAGCCCTGCCCTCAGCACATAAGGCTGGCCACGTAGTATTGAAGCAGTCCGTGCAGAGTCAGCTTGGACTCTTCGTCGACACGAATCTCGTGCGGGTCCGTCATGAACCTAGGGCCAAGGGAGGATGCCAATACAGTAAAGTCACAAAATGTCAGAAAGTATCAGACCTCAGGATCCGCCACATTAAGTCCCTGTGGGTTCACATGCCCTCCAGAATTTCAGAACATCATACGACCTCCCTCGTTAAGCTCTGCGACTTCTTGCACAAAGCCCGCGTCTCTGCACTCATCGTAGCGCTGAACATCATCACCTGGCTGCTGCAGAGCCATCTGATGCGAGCCGACCATAAGACCAACAGCACCAATGCAAAGAGACTTTCTCGACTTGTAGACCTGCTTCTTCTTGGGCGAATCCATAAAGATTTGCTGGACATCCTGCCAATGTCTCACGACTACCTTGGGGGTGTAAAGAGGCCACCGCGGACTGAGTACGGTCCTTGCGCATGTCCACCTTATCCAGACACTTGTCACACTCGTCAAGCACAAAGTGCTGCAACTTATCCAACTTGAGGTCCTGCAGACAAGATAGCTTCGGCACAAACTTGGCCACGCAAGTGCTCAACACTCAAGCTCAAATTTTTGATGGCCTTCTCCCTGACAAGGGCGAGCACACGTCCGGGCGTACCGATGAGGATATGCGGGCAAGAGTCCTGCTGCATTTCACCGACTTTTTCAAGCTTCCACCCACTGCCAGCCAGCCTTCAGCATGTCTTTGTCGGTGGACATAGGCGTCCCTCCGTAAACCACCGCTGACTTTACGGCCTTCAGATCCGACTCTTCCAGCATTTCCAGCTTCCGCTTGCATGTCTTCTCAGCCCGATGGCCCCAAAGGCCATAATTGCCAGGGATCCCACCGGGAAGTACTTGGAGAAGCGCTCAAACTCTTGCTTGATCTGGCCCGGGGAGAGATTTCACACAAAGAGGCAGGCTCCGAAAGAACCTGTGTGACTGGCCTGGTACGCCAACTCTCGGGTGTGGCAGACGACCAGAGTCCTAACAGCCTGACGAGGCCCGGTTAGGCGCCCCCCGGTTGGGCGAAATGCCGAAAGCGCTGCCTTCTCCGAAGAGTCGATCTGCTGCAAGCAAGCAAGGACGAAGACCGCTGTCTTGCCCATGCCAGACCTCTTTTGGGCAGCGCAAGCAGCCAGAAAGGCGGACTCTGCCGGAGATTGCAGCCCAGTTGCTTGGCTTGACACAGGACATCCGTGCCCAGAATGGCCTACAATTCGGCAAAACTCAACAGGGTTTGCATCCGACTTCCTCCCCCGCAAACAAAAGAGGCAGAAGCCTATTCTCGGACCGTAAAAAACTCCATGATACTGCTCGATCTCACTTGAATAATGCAGAGGCTGCATTCCGCATCCTATGTGATTATGTTGACGGCATGTTGTTTTTGGCTGAAGCATTTTGATTCCGTCTGGTTGCTCTTGGTGGGCTACTATGCTTCAGTGGCGGCACGCCCGGCGCTTACCCACTTGCTCGAAACGCAAGCTGCAACATTCTCAGCGGAACCCGTGGGAGAGATACGCTTGCGAGTTGACACGTTCGACACCAAGATCTCAAAAGTCAGCCGTCGTTCCTAGACTTCCATGGTGACCAGCAGAAAATGCGACCAGCAGGTGCCAGCACAAGGCGGGCACGCTTCAGGACTGCGCATGTCCCTTCCTCTTCCGCTGCCTTCAGGTCCACTTCACGTGATGCAGCATGTCCCTCCACTCCTTCTAAACTCTGCACCTCTTGTACCTGTGGCCATCGATAGAACATCGGCGGGAGCCACACTCGTAGCACCGCGAGCCACATCTGTCTGGACTTGACATGACTTGACTATGCCATTGATCATGCCATTCACGACACCTCAAAATCAGATTGATAAAACGCCCGAAAGGCACGCCTGGCAATATTTGGCACTCCAGATGGGAGTTCGGAGCACAGCTCCTTGTTGATGTGAGTGAACCCTGACTTGTCCAGAGTTTGCCGGTTTTGGTGGATAACTGGCGTCTGATAGAAAACCACACAGGCTGGAAGAGGGTCGAGGTCTCTCCATCTCCGATCCCCCGGGCCAGGGCCGTACGAGTAGTTTCTGTCACGGTATAACTCCTTGGCCTCAGCACCAACGGCGACATCCGCTTGTCGAATCCCGCTGCCACGCAAAGCTTGAGCCACCTCACACCATTTCGTGTCTATGCACCATGTGGCTCCTTTGGCAATCAGATCCATGACCTTGCTGTTTGCAGCAAGATCATTCCTCACGGCAAGCCATGTTTCTGCCGTAAGGACCGCCGCCATCATCTCAACTATGCCAACTTCTGCCGCAATGAGTGTCACATCCGTGTTCCAGACATTGGCGCGCCTGTCGAATGGGAGATTGAGAATAGGGTGATCACTGCCTCTCGGGAGTTCTTGGAATTTCTCGAGGTGTCCGATAATACTGGGCTGTGCAATCAGCGGCTTAAAGTACAACATGTGGGCCCAGAAAGAGAACCAGTTAATGGCAGACACTTTCACATCACCATCTGCCAACCATATGTAGTCGTACTGGGACACAGTCGATGGCGTCAAAAATTTAAACCAGGCTCCTAGCTTGCGGCTCCCAGTTGAACGCACCACTGTCACGTTCAGTTCCTTCACAACGCGTTGCAAATACGACAAGACTGTGTCCGTGACGTAAATGTCGTAGACGATGAGCAGCACATGCAGCTCGACGGCCAGTTTCTTCACAGAATCGCGGCAAAGAAGATGCGTCGGCCAGAGATCTGGTGGTAGCTCAGTTGAAAAGCCCTCGAGAGTCTGAGAGCGCGAAGTTGAATTGGAGCAATGCGACGTGTTGGCACTGTGGATAGATAGTGACTTCCTCGCCAAAGACCTGATGTCGGCTTGCACAGATAGCCATTCTGACTGACCGACAGTTCTCACCAAGAGGACCTTCGGGTGAGCCGTGCCTACTTCCGTGACATCTGCCGCAGAAACCGGCTTAGCCAGCAGCCAAATCTCAAGGACGACTCCCGCAAGGAGCGCCGAGAGCATCGCCCACTTCAGACGACCACAAGGACCCGGCACAGAAGCATGGATCATTGAGTAGGAACTTAGCTTGCAGCTTGCTTCTGCCTGCATATGCTACCAAATTCGTTTATGCTGGGACTGGCACATGGCCTTGTGTGAAGCTTGATGCTCTGTGGAGCAGAAAGATCAGTCGGAGACACCGGAACAGGGCACCAAGACAATGAGTGCCGCCGGCCTGAGGGATGCACTCGTGCTGAACCTGGCACGAGGCTGCCATGCACTCTCGATTTGTTCAGCGGTCTTCGAGTCTCCAGCCTCCGAGGGATGTTCGAAGCCGCAGTCGACGATGGCGCGGAGGAGCTCGGGCTTCAGCAGGAAATCCTTGAAGCCGGACCTCGATTTTTTGCAGCTCTAGCTCTGCAGATGGAGGAATACCAAGCAAGGAATGCTGAGAAGCCCGCGCGTGCATTCCAGCCGCCGAAGCCTTTTTGGCATCTCCATTCGCCTGCTCAGGGTGCCGGAGCATGCGAGCCCTTCCAAGCTTTGATCATGATACGTTTCGATCTAGTCGGAGGAGCCTGCAAGCCTGGACAGGATCTGGATCACACGAGTGCGAAGCGACATCTCTATTCGATGCCGAAAGTGGCATCAGGATCGGGTAAAGTGTTTGACGAGTACAAAGTGATTTCAAATCCTCGACTCAAGGTTTTCGCCAAAGTCCCATGTTGCATCAAGAAAGTAGGATTTGGAGACGAACCTTTGGAAGAACAATTAAGTACAAAGGTTCGGGTCAGACCTGCGCATGCAGGAGTTCTGCCGATGCAAACAACACTGGCAAACCGAGTCGATGCGTGAAGAGATGGTGGAGTGGCGGAGGCTGAAGCTAAGCATGTTCGGGTCCTCTCGGACCCAAGCATCGGTGGACTGAGTACCAGGATCTACATCCAAGGCAGTCGCTGGAAAGAGAAAGCACGGCCACGTGGCTGTGAAGAATGCAGCGGACGCAGCTCACCTGAAGTCCACCTGAACTGTCTGATGTTCCGTCGGCCTTCTCCTCCTCTTTCTTGTTCTCCTCCTCGTCGAAGTCGGGCAGATCCTCTGAGCTTTTCCGCTATGCCCTGATCTGCTATGGCAAAGATAGTGAAGCACAGAAATTCTAGATCCTCGATTCTTGGTCCCGATCACAGATCCCTCCGGCCCAGACAGAAAGGGGATGAAGCCAGGCCGTTTGATTCAGCTGCATGTGACATGCCAATGGATGCAGGGCCCTCCCCACTCCCCGCCATCAACCTGTCCATGTTTGGCTGCTTGTTGGATTTGGAGAGGCATACGAGTTGCTGGAAACAGAGACTTCACGGCGCAATCTTTGGTTACCATTCACCCTCAAGGAGCTTTTTGCTGTCGCTGGAGTGGTTCTCGAAGGCAAACTGTCTGCACGTGCACACACGTGACACACATGATAGGCGCGCATGAGTGCATGCATGCAAGGGACTTGTCCTAGACAGGACACGAAGCAAGGGTATTCAGCGATCTCTGCACCAAAGGAGAAGTCCCACTAAGTCTGCGCTACTGCTGGAGTCAGCCGGTCCTCGTCGGCCATGGTTGCTAAGAAAACTCCTGTCAATGTGAGACTCGCTCCGAACGAAGGAGAAACCCGACATGCAAATCTTTAGCTGCTCAGTTCAGCCCCGGCCTCGTAAGGATCTCAGACCGCTGCGAGTGCCGAGTCGCTGAGAGCCCGATGGCCGAGTATATGAAAAACACAACTTCTACCCTTCCGCATGTCACTTGTGTGGCCGAGGGCTGAGGACAAGAAGACACATGCAGAAAAGTCGCAGTGCAGAGAAGCCTTCGCAAGTGGAAGCCAAGGGCGAGCTCTTTGGCTTGCTAGGCAGGGTGTCCACCTTAGGTGTGACGAACACGGAGAAGCAGAGAAGCACGAAACCGACAACAAGCGCCCGACGTTTAAAGCGCTGAAGGTCGAGTGATCCGGACGAAGCTTCATGGTGCGCCTTTGGTTTAGACTTCATCTTTTCCTTCTAGGACTACTTGGCAGGTTCTGAGACATCCGAGGCAACAGCAGTCGACTCGAAGCCAATGCTGCGGTAGCTCTGAATTCTGCACGAGCTCGTGCATCAAACGCTTTCACCTCGACTGAACTGTTTGGAAAGAGTTAATGCTTGAAGCACACAACGACACGATTTCCCTCCACGAGCTGCTACGGCGCAGAGTGTCAGTGACCGCTGCCATCCAGTGTGTCCTCACTGAGAGGCAATCCTTGGCCGCTGTCGCATCCTTCGTTGCAGACTCCTGCACATCTGAGCCATGTCCTGCAACGTAGCTTCTCTCAAGTCACATCACAGAGCGTGTAGAGCAGCCAGCCTTGAGGAGAATGGTTTTGTTCACCTTGCAAAAGCAGAGATAGGAAGTTCTTCCTCTATGGACAAGTGCTCAAGAGCACTTGTCCTGGACAGGGTTTAAATAAATCCAAGAATTGCCAAGGCGAGGTAACACGAGCCACTCAGAGAACCCCCATGTCAAAGGTCATCTCGAAGGAAACATGAAACCATACTATGAGATGAAACCTGGAAACCGCATCAGGCTAATAGAGGAAGATCTTCAAGCATTGTCGTCTCCTGAGATGTGCGCTTGATTGCGATGTCTGGCGCTTCAGCGTCTCCGGGTTCAGCACTTCACCCGTCCTGAACTAGCTAGCATGCCGGCATTGTTGAACCGTCTTGCATTGAAGGATACTTCACAGCCACTCGGAGTAACTAGCTGAACAAAAAGCAAGGCAAAGAGGTCAACTAACTAGTTGAGCCTGGCCATCCGGGGCGTCAGGAGCTTGTCAATGATTCCGATCCCTGTCTTTCAAAGCGAGACCATGGCTGAGTGCGCGGCGTGGGACTCTTGATTTGCATGGCCTGATGCAGCTCATTTCATCAGGCAGACGACGGCTTATGAGGGTAACACAACTAGAACCGATTTTGAGGCACAGAGCCTTGTTCGGCGGTGCCTGGGTAAACTGGCTCTCCATCATTGGGGAACCTGGGCGTCAGGAGGGGCCCTGCTCTGTCCCTGGGCCTTTCGGCTGTCCGCACGCTGCTTTTCCCGAGCACACGCCCAACTCCCGCAGACTCGACTACGGGACTAAGGGACTCAATTACATGCTTCTGACACCGGCTCGAGCCGGCGTGCATTCAGACCGGCTGCTAGGCTCTTTCCTGCACAGAATCGCAAGCAGTGGTGCTCAGTGGCGTTTTCTGTCTGCACATGCCAGAGTTGGATTCACCGCGCCTTTCTTCCATGCCAGGGTTGAGATGCTTGCCACGGCAAACACCTGAGTCTTGATCACTTCTACAAACAGTCCACCGAAGTCAAAGACCTCACCTGCTGGATCGCCTGATATGATACCGCAAAACCGAACAGCTCCGCAAGCTGGAAAAGAATTGCTTTCCCGGGACCTCCGTTCCCAGTACGAAATTCGTGCCGTCTTCTTCCTCTTCTTCCTCACTTCTTGTGGTGTTCCGTCTTGTCTTGTGTTGTCTTGTGCTCTCAGGGAGAGCCAACATGACAGAACATTAAACGACAGTGCAAGCGATTGGAGTTCCTTAGTTCCAGGACACACGACGACACGCCTGGACATGCCTCGACTGGAATTTTGCCTTTGTTGACTCGCAGGACCCTTGCCACCCTCGCGCAAGTTTTGTGAAGACTTGCGACTTGCACACGCTGGCGAACGTCTGTGAACTCTTGTGCATGCTTGTGAACACTTGTGAATGCTATAGCGATTTCTCGTCGACTGATACTCCCACCCACCCCCAAGATGCCCACTCCGTTAGACGAGAACCATTCCGCTGGAGAAAGCAGAATCACCGCCATGTTCTATTCTATGCCCAGCCACATCGATGCTGCTGCGAAGCCCCCGCACAGCCGGAAGGATGACAGGCAAGATGCAAGATACTGCAGATGGCAGGGCACCTGCATCAGCGCTTCGCTGCGCGCACACACACATGCACACCGGGACACATGAAAGGACAGCGATTTCTTCTTATACTACCCCCTGCTTTCATGTGCTGACCGGTGATTTCTGTGTTTATGCTGGACCTCTTCTCTGCTCCACTGGACTATTATTTTGAAAGCTGAACCTGTCTTATCTTCATGCTACTACTTCTTCCTTTATGCTAACCTCGCCTCTTTTCATACTGAAGGCGGAGAAGGGGGGATTCTTTGCTTATGAACTGGTTGTTACGGCCAGGCGACTGACCTGCCACGCAGAATCATCCAATCCCGGCTGTATCTGTGCTCTGTCGGTGTCGATGCTTGTTTCTCTGTCTGCAATGCACGAGTCCTCGATTTATTCATGTGTGCTTGCTGTGTGGGTTTGTCCTTCTTGTTAACGTTCTTGCTCCTGTGCTTTGTCCTTGGCACAGTGCAGGCTGCCGTACGAACACCGGTTTTTTAGTCTGGAGTGCATGTGCGAAGCGAGCTTGCTGACTGCCCAAGTCCTGCTGGCATGCCCTGACTCTGTGACCCCACTCTGCGCTCTGTGCCGAGACTGCGCATGTGGGACAAAAGCATGCATGCCCGAACGATGATCTCTTCGCCTGCTCCTAGTCCTAGTCCGAGTCCGAGTCCTAGTCCTACTCCTACTACTCCCACTGCTGATCCTACTACGACGACGACTACTATGACTACTACCACTACTCCACTACCCCACTACCCCACTACCCCACTACCCCACTACCCCACCCCACCACTACCACTGGTGCTACCACTGCTGCGACTGCTACTACTACTACTACAAGTACTACAAGTACTACTACTACTACTACTACTACTACTACTACTACGACCCCGACGACGACTACTACTACTACTACTGTCACCACGACCGCTATTGTTTTTGGTCATGCGACTAAGTTACACTGAATATGCAACAAAACTGTCACAAGTAGTTTGCACAGCAATGAACCGCCTTTGTGGACGAAGCCGCATAACAAGGTAAACGTCTTAGCTCATGAAACAAGCATTCCTGTCCATACACCTCAGGTCTAGTTCAACGTGAGGTCTGTAAAGCACATGGACGGATGCTCCGTCCTGGTAGATGCAATGCTAGCACAGACATTGTCCTCGTTCGAGCAGGGACGGTCTGTCCCGATGCATGCTGGCAGGGTGGAGGTGCTCTGTCCCAATGGACGGACTGGTAGGCAGGACTTTGTTTTCGCTCGGGCTTGATGCTCTTTCCCAATGGATGCAAGCCGCTTCGCCTCGCGCCGCACCCCTCTCCCTTTTTGAGCTTGTGCAGACGTGTTCTGGCCGCCTGTGCTACGCGTCTGTGCCCTCCCCAATCCCGAACAAAGGAGAGGTGGGCAGCATTAACAAAAAAAGTCGGGTTCGCATAAAACCAAAAACCTGCAGCGTAAGAATACGTGTGCCAGCATAAGGAGAGAAAACCGCTTGTTCTGGGAGCCGTTGGGAAGTACATCAACCTCAGACTACAACGAAGACAGGCCTGCGAGCTGCAAGGTTGTAGCAGCTTGTGCACAGCACCTGGGTACAGGAACATTGCCGCTCCACGGTAACTGCTGCTCAGTGCCGCCGTGCTGCACAATCAATAGAAGCAAAAAGGCCAGTAGAGCGCGGCTGTAAGATAACATCACCTGAGTCACCCGTTATAATCCCGTTATAACAAAAAACATTGCTTACGCTTCTTCCCGGGTCGTCGCAGGATGCGTATGATGCGTGTTTGGTAGCTCCAGGCACTCGCCTGATCTCTCGTGTTCATCTACAGGGCCGCTTTTCTCGAAGCCACCGCTTTCGTGCTTCACCCTCGATGCATGCGTCCGACTCCTCTGCTATGCGTCCCTTCCAGAGCTTAGGACGCATCGCGACGTTGCAACACCAGCGATGCATGCTGACAGCTGGCAGGTCATGAACTTGCTTACGCCTGGGCCTGTGCTGATTCCCGGTATTTTCCCTGAAGAATCCTCGAAGAATACAAGATAAGTGAGCCCATGATGATGGAAAAAGCACAGGTATACATGCATGCACATATAGATATCAAAAAACCTGGAGAGGCCGGAGAGAGTAGAGGTCGGGAGAGAGCATAAGAGAGAAAGAGAGAGAGGGAGAGAAAAAGAGAAAGAGAGAAAAAGAGAGAGCGAGAGAGAGAGAGAGAAGGTGATGCGTCAATGTGTGTACGAATGTAGCTATATGTATATAGGTATGTCAATGTATGTATGCATGTCAGTAGGTCAGTAGGTAGGTAGGTAGGTCGGTAGGTAGGTAGGCAAGTAGGTAGGCAGGTCGGTGGGTAGGTAGATTTGGAGGTCGAGAATAGAGATAGAGAGAGACAGAGGTTCATGCAGATGCAAGATGCACAAATGCTGCAGCCAAGAGGCCAGGTGACAATTTTGCAATCTGCGTTACAAGATGAAGTTTGAGCTTAAACAAGCTGCAGCAAGGGCAACTGCTGTCTAGATTCCCAATGCACTTTGGAGTTGCGAGCCACCGGTGGAAAAGCATGCTGCATCCTGAGGTAGCTCTCCTTGTTTGAGGTTGGAACTCATCGGACTGGCCAGCATTACCTGTGCAGTTTGAGCAGGATTCGACTGGATTGCAGAGCCCATGAGGCTTACAGAAGCGATTGATTGCTGCCAGAATGCAGGTGTACCCCATTTGGACGCATCTAGCATCTGCAAGGTCCTCGGTGAGCTGACGCGATGCTGTCCGTCACGGCATGCCGGGTTTTCCATCGAATACTGGTGACTGACCACAACTTCGTTGGGGCTCCGGCGCCATGTCAAACATGCCAATCACCTGCTCTGCAGAGTTCTCTCAACACCGCGGTGGCTCAACCTAAGCCGGAAGGATCTCATATGGCAGAAACTCCAGCCACCTGGGGCTGCATCATGTACGGGTGGCAGCTGGACCTTGGTGGCCATGATATCCCCTTCTCTACCCAGACTTGTTCATGAGGCTTTTGGGCACCCGGAGCGGTGAAACAGCCGCCCTCTGGAACATCCAGACAAGCAGCATACAAAGACTCACTTGGATTCGCCAGGGACACGCTTTATGCTGGAATGGCCCCGGAACTCACGAGCGCTTCGATGATGTCCTGCTTGTCCATTAGTCCACTGAGCTGGGGCACCTTGTGAATGTGCAGACACAGTCTGAGCTCTCTCGCGTTCATCTGCTGCGCCTCTTCCCGAGAGGGTGCAAGGCAACGGAGGATTCTATATCGTGCTCTAAAAGATTTCAGACGTTCTTTCACAAACGCGATGTCTTTCTTCACCTCCTGACGTTCGGCTTGAAGCCGCTGCAACAGCAGATAAGACTCCTTAACTTCTGTTCCGCCCGCTTCCATGTCGACGCACGAGAGCAGGTCGGAGTAAACCGCACATGCTTTCTGGCAGAAAGCCGGCGACTCCGCTGGCCGGCTCAGCGCGTCCAAGGCGGCTTGCACCTCTTTACTCAGATCGTCAATTGTGTTCACCACCCTTTGGCATTCTCGGGCATGTGAAGGAGGCGGCGATGATGCCCACGACCGCAGCTTTCGCACAAGTTGCACCTGCGACACAGACATGAACGCTGGCTTCCTCGATTTCATCTGATAGGCATGACAACGGACATGTCCAAGAAAGCTTACGAAGAAAACGCAATGAAGACCTGTCCAGCTCCAAAGCAGCAGCAGGCACAGAACGAAAACGCCCAAGATTGGAATCGGCGCAGATTCCAGTCTGGCCTTTTCGTTCGATCAACAGAACAGCGATCCCACCTCCTCCAGATCTGGCAGCCGCGGGATGATGGAGAAGAGATATGCATCCTGCCACCAAGCTTTCAGCTCTGCAGCTACTGCAACCCTTCAAGCATGTGTGTGCGGTAGCTGCAGGAGACACCCGGTGCCTCCTGGTTGGCGATGGCTTCTTGAGTGAGTCGGCACAACCATTGCATCTCTAACAGCAGATGCCCCGCCGCAGACAGCAAATCGTCAATCACAGCCGCCGGACTTCTGCCAGCACAAGAGGGTTCTGCTCTGGTCGTGCTCACGAGAGCCGAAACTTCCTCCATCGGTGGATCAAGTAGAAAATTGATCTCCTGAACCAATCGCCTTCTTCGGCCACGACCATCTCCTTGCAACTGCAAGTTGTCGGCTTCTAGGAGGATCTTGGTTCCTTCATCCTCCGCTGCAAGCTTGGGAATCCGCTGGTTGGCAACTTCCGCTTTTAAGACTATTAGCCTTTGCTCCAAAGCATCGAGACGTAGACTGTAGTCACCTCCAGCCATTGCGACAGCAAGCGAAGGACAGCATCATTGATCCGGTCCAACTTGTTTGAGACAGTGACTTTTTTATCCGAGTACGGATAGCTGTTCGGGTCTTTCGTGATTTGCACACGAGCTAGGTTGGCACTCACTTACCAAGCTGCTGAGGTAAACATCGCAAGGCAAGTTTGTTAAAGGACACTCCCCGACGGACCCGTCGGCATGCATGTTAAGCTGCAGCGATGCTTGTGCACTTGAGCTTCTCAGACCGCAACTCCGGATGGAACTCCTCCCGGACAGGTGTCTTGGTTTCTTTGGTCTGGTTCACTCTTGAAAACCAAACATTTCCAGCAGCACTGACCTGGGCAGAGACGTCCATCCGGCCTTGAGGCTTTCGCACCTTGAGCTCTGAGCGGGACTGGCGGCTCTGCTGAATCGAGGTCAGCACCCGAGACGCCCCTCCGTGCTCTCGTGCTCTCCTCTGGGCATGCCGCCGGTTGCGAAGGCAACAGATGCGAGCTCGCAAAGGACCCCAAGCTTGCAACGGGCCATGCGAACTGAGCCAGAAGCGCAGCATGCGGATGCACGTGCGCGTGAAGCTTTGCAGCCACCATGGATGAAGACTCTTCTTGACTTGCCACGGGATTGCACCCTTCCCTGAAAGGATTAGGATCACTCGATAGACAAGCAACATACAGCACGAAGCACCTGACCCTGGGGGGGCAAACGTCTCTTGTAGCGGCAGTGATCTTGCGGAAGGACAGATTGAGGAAAGGCACCTTGTGGAGAAGCATATGCACAGACGACAGTTTATGCTGTTTGTCTTGCTCGGCTAGGTTCTTGACTCCATAGCCAGACTGGTACTCCTTGGACAACTCCTTGAACTCCTCCGTGTCCTCAGACCTCAGATATGCCATGGAGACCTCTATCAGAATCTTTCTCAACCCCTGCTCATGGTGCATTGCACTTTTGGTCCCCTGCGTCGTCATCATTTCAAAGGCCATGCTTCCCATCGACATGCCTTGACGTTCTTGCCGTTTTGCTGTATCTCTGCTACTCTGCACTTCCGGAAGTACTTCTGGTAGTTACATACCGTTCCAGGGCCTTCGATTCCTTTGCGGTATTCCCACCTTGGAAGCATGAGTCTTGAGCCTCCATCGTCATATTACATGAGCAACCCTTAGTTCGCAGCCCTTTCTGTTCGCGAGGACCACGCGAAGTCGCGACCTTGGAGGAAGAACATAGACCGAGCCGCTTCCACGAAACTCGGAGAACCTCTGTGTGGAGCGTCGCAGTGAGCCCGGGACATCAATGAAAGTCTCCCACAAGGCGCCAGAGAACCTAGCAAAGAAGGTCCAGCCTCGGTGAATGAGACTTGTGGCATACCGAAACAACTGCACAGTCGCAGCTTGAAGCTCGCACCATCGATGTCCGCCTGCCTCGCCTCCACAGGTGGAACTTTGGCTGGGTACCTCAGTTTCGGAGCCCATCAGAGACATCGCCATCACCCTGATGCTGCGTTCCGGAAGCTGGCCGGGGCTCGGCAGAATATTGAAGCTCTTCTTGCACACGAAACACTGGCTTAAGGTCCTTGCCTCTTTGAGAAAACAACAACTCATGCAGGGAGCTTCTAGGAGCTTTACTCCATGCGAGTGCTCCTTGAAGCCCCATGTGCGGGACCAAGAACAGGCCCAACTGCGCACCACAGGACGTGCATCGGGGGAAGGCCAAGGCCATCGCGAAGCAAAGGGTCACAAAACCTTACATGGCATGCCACCCTGCGAGCTCGCGTGACGAAGCCCCTCCTTGGGAGTGCTAGCTTCCCCCTCTCGCCCGGATTCAAATAACTGGGTTTGCTGGGCAATTCGAAGACTGGTGGCGTAGAGCCGCACAGATCAAAATTTGAACTTATCATAAACCGTCCAAAGACTTGGCCGTGCTCATCTGGCACGGCGTGTGAAGAGAATGCCACAGACGGCACCCATTGGACTTGCTAGTAATTAGCTATCAGCCCGTCACTAGGGCAGGAAAACCCTCTTTGCCAGGAATTTGGAGGAGGGAGATTCGGAAGGAGCGAAACAGCCTGGAAGCAGAATCTCGCGCCTCAGCTCTGGAGGCTCGTTTACCTGCAGTGTCCAGGTTCCCCCTACCACGGAAGCAGCACCTGCTTCATCCACGAGCTCGATGTCACTCGGGCTCAGCTCGAAGTAGAGGTCTCTCCACCTGTCCTCCTGGGACCTCGCTGGGGGAAACTCCACTTTCTGGAAGTCTACAAGCTTCTTCCGGAGTCCAGACTTGCCCGAAGGGGGTACCAAAAAGAGCAGCACGGAAGTTGAGCTCGAACGAGTCCTTAAAGCCTCGCTGTACAAGGGCTGAACACGAAGGCCAACTTGGCACCTGCCCCCCAAAGTATGGTCGGCCAACCAGTCGAAACTGAAGCTGTCAAATGACAGGCCATGACCGAAAGGATATACTATCCATCTGTCCGATACGAAGCGATAGCCTCTTCCTGGATAGCCATCCTCTGTGCGAGGACGAAAGCTGTAGTCTTGCATGGCCACGTGGGCTGTGTACTCCTTGCCTCGGCAGAGCTCAACAAGAAAAACTGAAACCCGAAGACGGTATGTGCTCAGAACTAGATCAAGACTTTCTCGTTGCAGGCAAATTGTCCGTGCAATCCCCTAGATGCAATTCCAGCAAAGGCTCGATAGAAAGTCTGCGAAAGGCGTCCGCTTGGAGACGCCAGTCCGTAGACAAGCCTGCATGAACGACACTGGGATTTGAAGTCAATTTGATGAAGCACGGTTGGCGTGGGCCTGCCCAGAGCTTCGCCAGCAGCTTCCCCCGAGTAGCCTCGGATAGTCAGTGGCTCGGGGCACATACATCCGTGCTGCATTAATGAATGAACAGTAATAAACACGCTCTCCAGACAAAGGAAAAACATGAAAAGTCGACACTGGCAGCCCAGCCATAAAATGGAGTGGATGCCGTCCATCTGGGCATAGTCAGCCAAGTCCACCGGGCCACCACTGATCACCACCAGAACGACTGGGATACCCCAGGTTGCCTTAAGCATTCGAGACTTGTTCTCCAGACTGCGTAAATTCAGTACAGTTCTGTGCAATTGATGCAGTGCTGGTGGAGTGCTGAATGCAAACAAATGCCAGCCTTTTCGCACAGAGTGCTCCGGAAACAAACGGTTGTGCAAAACCTCCGGCATTCTTCGGTGATGAAAGCAATGCTCAACGCTCAACCGTGGCCCACACCCACAGCTTGCGAGACTCGTGACTCGCCTCGCAGATCACATCACTGCATCGCCACCCATTTCATAATGTTTGCAGCGACGGCAGTGCTCGGTAAATCAAGGGGCGAGACTCTGGAGGTCGGTCCTAAAAGGTGAGTCGAAGCAAGCGTTAGCAAGGCGGCCGAAGTATCACAATGCCACGGAAAGACTCGGTCGTGGATCCCCAAACCCGGAAGCCCCAAACCCACAAAGGGACCCAACTGATTGTTGATTATTCGGTGCATTTTCCCCTGCGGTTCCGCGTGCCTTCACAGTAAAACTCGGGTGTTTTGCCGTAGCAGACACATTGTCAGAAAGGTCCGCACAAAGCGACTGTAGGAAAACAAGCCCACCCTGCCTTCACAGCATCAAAAACCTGCAGCCAAAGTCCTAGGAGACCACCATGATACGAAGACCGACTGTCTCGTGTTTTCAATGGGATTCTGGTGCCGCGCTGTTTGCTTTCCTCATCCGAACACTTGCCGCTAGAACCACGTCAAAAAAATGCCGATTCCGACCCCAGGCGCTGCGGTGGCAATGAGCTCCGCCTGCGAGCGGGGCCATGAGATGTTGGGTCGGTCGCAGCCCTCCGTCTCGAGGCAACCTGGAGCAGGGCCCAAACTCCTGCACGTCGCCGCCGAAGGCCGAAGCCCCAGGACCGTAATGGCCCCCCCTGCCTGCTTTGCAGAACTCGGATGCCACCGGCCGGATGTCCGGATCCTGGACCTCCAGCAAACCCAGTGAACCTTGACAGCCTTCAGCCAATCAAATCTTACAACCTCACCTCCAAATCGTCTGCCGTCAGCCCAGCCACCACGACCACCACCTGAATGGGGCATCTTGTCCATAATGCTTCCCCACAACACTATCAGAGCACAGATGTCTACAAGTCTCGCTACGCCTCTGCATCAGGCTTCTCTGGCCTCAGCTCAGCTGATCTGGCGGGCCATGAAAGACGGCTCATTCAACGGGCATCCAAGTGGCATCGAGCTTCCCGCCGCGCCACAAATTCCAACCTGCGGCAGCATCCAGCGATTAGTGACCCTCCAACTTCCGACAGTAGTCGCTCGCAGCACCGTGTTCGATGCAGCTTCAGTGCCAAATGCAGAACTGAACCGACTGTGACATGTTTTAGACTGGCAGTCTACTGGTTGGGGATTACGATGTGCCCCTGCTTCATACTTCGCTGCGCCTATCGCCGTGAAGGTTGAGTTCCCAGGTTCTCGGCCAGTACATGCAAGACAGTAGAGCTTGCAGCTACTACTGCGCGTAAAGACGTTGGGAATGGGCTTCTTGAGAACCATTTGTATCAGCAGAGATCACGGCAGTCATGATGATGATAATGATGACGATGATGATGATGACTGTCATGGTCATGGCCATGGCCATAGTGGTCATGGTGATGGTGATCGTGATGATGATGGTGATGATGATGGTGAAGATGATGGTGGTGGTGATGCTGATGGTGGTGGTGGGATTTCATCATCACGTCATCATCATCATCATCATCATGGTCGTCGTCGTCGTCATCATCGTCCTCGACGGCAACATCGTCATGAACATGGGGTGGGATTTGTCCGCAGTTCTACTGCTGCAAGGATTCAGACGCTAGCCGCTAGCCCGAATGCCAACTGGGTGGTCGTCTTAGGGGTTGCGGTTCGGGCAAGGCCCTCCCTTCGGGCCGGATCAGTGGATCACTGTAGCTGTCTCTTGTCAGGATTTGGCTTGCTCTGTCTGCTATTGACTCGATTTGAAGCAGGAACCATGAGCACGAAAAACTGCAGCAGAGGAGGCAGAGGCAAAGGCAAAGCTGCCAGCCTCCGGGCCGGGAGCCTCCACGTGGTGACCAAACTTCCTCAGAGACAGCAAAGGCTGCGCTGGCTGCCCTCTGCCAAGGCCCAGCATGGCCCAGCTCAGTCAAGCATCTTGAGGCCGGCCAGGGGAGTCACAACGGGCACCGGCCAAGCCTCGCAGCCCAAGCAAAGCTGACCCTTTTTGGCGCCCCTAGTGGCTGTGTGCCTCGTAATTGCCAAGAATGCTCCGCGTGGCATTTCGCAGAGGGCCGAGAACAGCAACCCGCTGCTCTGCGGCGAGCGGCAGCCTTGACAAGAGACTGTTGCCGACGGTGCCCTCAATTCTTGCAGCACCTGCTCAGCCAGGGAACATGTGGCCCTCGTTCTTCAGCAGCACGGCCCCTTGGAGGGCAGCCTCCATCCTCGGACACGCTGGCGACGGAATCCGAGCACATGGCAGGGTCATTTTGATCCAAGCCACGCTAGCTCCACATGTCCAGTCGAGGCCTGCAAGCCGCAATCTCTAACAATGCGAAGTCTCTGTTGCAGATTGGCCGTCGTATCAAGGCACAGGTACAGATGCCTTCTCCCAGCTGTCGGGAATGTCAGCAGGCGGTGGGTCAAACCTAGCTTGGTGCAGAGGCGCCCAGACCCAGGCAGGAAGATCGAATCAGCTTGCTCTTCTCGCCAGGTCACTCGCCGAGGATGAAACGAACCCGAAGTGCGTTCTTGACTGCCTCCGTCAGAAGCGGCTCCATGGATGCGTTGGCGTACTCTCGGAAGAAGCCTGCACATAGCAGACAAACGGAAACCGCTGAAGTCACAAGGCTGCTTCAAATGCCTGGGCTGCAAGCCACGTCGGTCCCAGCCGCTAGCGCGGCTTCGATGTTCTCGGCCGGTGTGTCGCGATACCGTTGTAAAGAATACATGTCCTCCGATTCTGCTTTGGAAGAGGTGAGAGTCAAGAAATTGCCTAGCTAATTGACAACGGCTGATCACCAACACCAAGGCACTGCGATGGAGTCGCAATCTGTGACAATCATGCCACCTCGGCATCACGGAACACTGAAGCAAGCAGGGTTCGACGGGTGTGTAGCAAGCGATTGCATTCAGCAGCCAATGCGCCCAGGTGCGAAATCCCCATTCATCTCGAAGCTTGCTTCGGAGCAGCTCGCTGCTTGCGCAGGAGGGAACGCCGTTGACCTTCGAGTACCGAAAAAACGAAAAAATTGTGAAACCCGAAGCACAGAAGCAGACAGCAGCCACTCTTCTGCTTTCGCGCAGGCACCTGGTTGTAAGCGCACATCGAGCCCAGAGCTCCAGCACGAGCACAGGCCTCCGCGTCGCGGAGCGCTTCGCACTTCCATGGAGAGGAATGCGCGCGCTCGCGGCGCTCTACGAGTCTACGCACCTCGAAGGCTGGAAAGTAGGACTCGGTCAGGTCTTGCGGCGAGACCACGGCGTTCCTGATGACAACTATTCAGGTGAATTTGAAGCTATGAAGTTCAACAAACGAAACACACTATCTCTGGCCTACAGGGCCTACAACCTTCTGAGAGCTTCTGGTGCAGACTCGGGTCTCGTTGTGCCGGCTAACATTGGAAGCACCCGGGATGAAGTGGCGCATGTGCTCCGTCTTGTTCAGTTGCGTAGGACCGCCTTCAAACGAGTAGGCCGCGAAGTGCTTGCCTCGGGCAGAGAGCCAAAGAACCAACTAACAAAAACATGATATTGCCCTGTACACCTGGATAGTTTAGGCTTTACAATCAGCATCACTCACTGGCCCAGCCGCATGATGCCGCAGCTTGTGGAATCCCATCTCCGACCAGGCTCTGAATGCCAGACACCTCTGATGCCCCGGCCATGCAATCATGAAGAAGACTCCAGAGCCTGCTTTATGGGCACAAACGATGAACCTGAACCTTGACACTCCCTGAAAGCAAGTGCCCAGTTCATCAAAGTTGCGTAGCTGGCTGCGAACCTCGGAGAAACAGCCAAGACTACGAGAGCTGCAGGGGCCACCGAAAGCTGAGGTCTCTATGCGTTTCTTCGACGCTAAGCCGCTCCCGCCCTCGCCTCGAAACCCACCCATGACGACTCCACCGGGCTACTGGGATGAGTCTGTTCTGGGTTAGACGGTGGCTTTCGACGTAATGTATATGCACGTCGTCAATCCAGCTGTGAACACGGACTCACTCCCGGAGTGTGGGCGGGCTGCCGAGAGCAGGATGGCGCGAACAGAGCTCGGATGGCCGGACAACGATTTCTTCATGGCTGCACGCAAAACTCACAGGAGTCATCTCATATCCCTTTCTGAAGAGATGAACTTTGTGAAGGTGCCAACTTCGTGACGGGCTTTCATGGCTGCTGGGTTGCCGACTGCCTGGACAGATACGGATCTTCACCCGGAGTCTCCTGCAATTGACCGGTTGCTGTGTCCAACAAGCGTGCGAGCGACCATGCGGGCACGTCAACCTGTTCATGCAGGCAACAACTGCGCGCCTGACCACGCCCCCAGCGAGGATCGCGGAAAATGTTGATATTGAACTGCAGCAGCAGTCCTGTCAGCCGTCCTGGCACAGGACGGCTACGGGCTGTATTGCCTGTGACAATGGGGCTTTCCGTGCTTACGACCATCCCCCGTTGCAGCTCATGTCAACGTGAAAGCCCACTGTGGCCTTTCCAGTCACCATAGCGCAGGCCATTCTCTCGAAGGAAACGAGCTTCTCTTCCAACTGCTTGGCCGACGGACTTGAAGAGGCTCCTGAAAAGCTTCGCCATGTGCTTTTGCCATGCGGCTTTTGTCCCTGTCTCCTGTTGAAGGAGGCTGCCATAGTCACGACTTGAGGGAAGGATGTCGGCTCCGGAGTGCTGCCTGGCAGTGGGCAACACAGCACCGACGTTTGACGAAGCGGCTGGTGCCTCGCAGCAGAAGACCGTGGGCTGCCTCCTTGATGTAGTTGTAGCCACCCAGGCCCAGCCGCTCCTTACTCTTCGCAGCATTGCAGGTAAGCACCCCGCCCCGCGTGGACAGACATCCTCACAGCCGTGTTAACCAAACAACAGATCCCTAAACCTCCTAGAGCCAGGGAAGCCCGAGAGCCAAATACCAATGTGAAAATTAAGCGAACCCATGGCCCATGGCACATCTACGCTGGAAAGTCAAAGATCGACTGATGGAACGCCACCGAAGAGGTCGTTGCTGAGTTGTAGAATCCTCGGCTTCGCAAGCTTTCTGTTCTGTGAAAGGTAGGTAATACTTGAATGCGTTTCAAGTCCAAGCCGCTTCTCCTCGACGGTAAGCTGTGCCACCAAGTCTTCCAGGCGGCTTTCAACCGGACCCGGATCCTTACAAAGGCTTCCGAGTCAGCAGGGCTCTGCGCTCTGCGGTCTCTGTTTCTGCCTAGTCTCACACCAGGAATGGCTGCATCGCCTCACTGGCTCCTCCTTCTCCTGCGCCAGCTCGAAGAAGGGCGCCTGCCGCTCCCTCCCTCTCCCCCTCTGTGCCAAAGATGGATCCTGGCATCCAAAGCCAAAACCGCACCGTGCCTCCTTCGCGGTTCCCAAGCGTCCAAGTACCCCGCAAGCCAAGAGGACTGCGCTCCACAGCATCTCGAGGGGCACAAAGAGGGCTGAAACGATGCCACGATGTGAAGAAGTCTGCTTTAAGGCTGCAAACTAACAGGACTCTGCGTCGAAGTGGATGAACTCCGTGCTGTCTGTGCTCAGCAGGCTATAACCGCTAGATAGCTCCTTTTCTGAGCCAGTCGTAGGTCCACGGACAAAATATCAGACAAAATGCAGACAGGCACGTGCCTTACCAACACAAGGACTTCAAAGAACCGCTGCCACATGACCCGACCTTCAAGCTGTCTGCAGGGATCTCAGGCACACGCGAAGATGATGCGACCGCTTGTGCCGGCTGCTCTTTTAGCTCCTGCTGCGTTGCAACACACAGCTGCCGTACATGAAACGGATCGGACAGCTTTTGATCGACCTTCGGAGCTTTCGGCGCTTGCTCTTTCTTCTCGACTTTGTCCAGCAGCTGGCCCTTGCAGGCCACACGGCTCGCCGAGGCGCGACTTTTTGCGCTGCTCCTCTGCCTGAAGTGATCGATCTCACTGCGGGGAGCATTGCTATATCCTATGTCATGCTGATCTCAAGCAGAGTCTCACAGCCTTGTCCGCCGAACTGCCAAGAGAATGCCACCAGTTGCTGAGACTGCCAAGACGTGTGTGCCCTCAGGCGATGGCGGTGCTTGGATTTAGGGCTTGGTCGAAGAAGCTTACGATGCGAGACTTCACTGGCCCCCGACTCCCAGCCCGGATGCTGTTGACGCAGATGCGGATCGGGGTGCCTGTTCGCTGCAGGTCTGCAGATCACCGCCACACAGCAACGTCCAATACAAGCTTTCTGCCAGTGCATTGACAGCAGTCAGAGATCGCCTTCAAAGGTGTCGTTGGAGCCGGCGGTGCGGCACTGACAAATCCCAGTGCAGCCATGCTGGGTAGATGTTTTCGTGCGTACGGACCTGTTAAGTCGCAAAGTCGGCTAGTAGATAACATGCTCTCCTGCTGGACCGCGGACATAGACTTTCATCTGTGAATGTGGCTTCTCTTGGTCAGGTCAGCTGGGACCGATGCTCTGGGAGATTTGCTGGTGAGTGGTACATGCTCCAATGTGCCAGCAAACTGCCTCACATCGTAGCTTTGAGAGATGTGCAGCGAACAAGACGAATTTAGCTTATGATTGCCACGTGTGCAAGTGAGAGAATGGCAGGGAAACCTCATAGTGACACTTTCACGTCCTAACTGTAAACAAAGCACCCAGGTTTCCCTGCACCCGGCTCCGGGCCTTTCTGCTGAGTCACTGGTTGATGGCACTTTCACTGCCTACATGTAGTAAGACGTTGATTTCCCCGTGTTCCGCTGCATCCGGGAGTCACCCCCCTTTGGCATTTTCGCGTGCCAAAAAGGAGTCACCATTTTGGCTTTTTCCACGAAATGGTGATTCCCACCCGTTACCCTGCACCCGGCCGGCCGCACCGTTCGGGAGTCACATTTTGGCTCGAGCTTGAGATGCCCAAAACCACCATTCCCGTGCGTGCTCGTGGCTGTGCAATACCTTGGCACACTCACAGCCTACTGCCATTGTGATTTCCTCATCTCCGTCCCGAGCAGTCTTAAACTCCGCCACCCCAGCGAGGGAGTCACCTTGTGGGCACTTTCAGGCTTCAGGGCTTAACTGTGGCTAACCCCGTTCAGCAAGGTTGTTTGCAAGCAAACGACCTTCGATCACAAGCTCACAAGCTGAGCAGCGAAGCAGTGAAGCCCCGAATCATGGAATGAATTTGGGGACGCTTATCATTGCTACTACCAAAGACAGTTCTGTCATTGTGGACTAGTGTTCTGGAGAGAACCCTGCTTCTTTTAAGGCATCACAATCCACAGCTCACTTCGCCGCTGGACGTGCTGCCTGATAGTACGACTTTCGTCGGTTGTGCAGAAGACTGGTGCGGTACATGCTAGAACTCGTGTCAACGTCAATCACAGTCATGCATGCAGCTCACTTCTTGCGGCAGCTCTGTCTGCATTCTCCTGCAAGCCTGCTGCCTCGCTGAGGGTCTACGAGAAGAAGGATGGCGGCAACCATCCTGGCGGGCAGACTTCTGTCAGCAAACATGACAAAACTCGCATCGTCTTCTGGCTTGCCTGATGCAAACAAGACGAGCCCACTGGCAAGACCAAAGCGATCTTCGCTTAAGGTCTGGCTGTTTGCTCCTGCCGACGAAAAGAGATTCCTCTGTGAAGCCCGATAGTGCGCTTCAAAGCGGTGCGGTCCTGGAGGCGATAAGGGCGGCGGCAAAGGAGGCGCGAAGTCCTCTTCGAGAAGCGCTGACTTCGCGTCGCGCGCGTCCGAGTTCTTTGAGCTTCGTCGCCTTCCTCTCCCAGCGAAGCCTTGGCCCGGCGGAGGACGTCGCAGAGGAGACGGCCTCCGCCGGTCCGAGCGGGGCAGCGGGAATCGAGGCCGGATTTTGCCACGTCAAATTCTTTTCGTAAAATGTGCGTTTTAGACTGAGGGATCGGGCCTTGACCTGCGGCTCGCATGGCACCGCATGGTCCTCTCGCACAGCCGCCGCACGCGAAGCACGCAGCGAAGAACGAAAGCAGTGACAGTGTGAGCTCCATGCGATCAGAAAGAAACGACGACAAGCGGAGAGCGCTTGCTCTCCCAAATTGAGACGCTTCTCCTCCTCTTGCTCTGCTGACTGGTGCAGCGCTGCTTTTGATGCCTGACGACTCATACAGGAATTGACTATGCTGGGGAAGAATTGTTGACAAAAATGCTGGGCTTCAAGGAGCAGTCTTGCCATACCTTGCAGTATCTGCATTGGTTCGAAGGCTTGAAGCCAACGACATTATGCACATAGAAGGTCATGCAAGACACAAACACAAAATTAAGCATGCAGGATGCAAGGAAAGAGTATGTGACGTGCACTGCGAAAGATCTGCGATTGGTAGCAACTGGTCGAACCCCCAGTAATGAGCAGGAGTCAGAAACGTGGATAGAAAGACAATATCAGAAGAGGAAATAGGAGAGAGTCAGCGGAACTAGGACTAGGAACCTGCAGCAGAAAGACAGAGCAGTACCCCACCGTACCCCGATCAGCTGCCTTACAGGAGTTACCCCGACAGCCAAGTTGTGCCCAACAAACCTGACTGTTGATTCCCTGCCAAGTTGCTCACTGTTCCCGCCCTGCCCATTGACCGCTTACAGCTACTACTTAGCCAGTCTAACCTACGAGGCGGGAGTCAGGAAGGAGGCGATTGTATGGGGGGGGGGGGGGGGNGGGGGGGGGGGGTGGCAGGGCAGAACGACCGAACGGGCCAGGGATATCCCGTTTTCCCGAGTTCGAAATCTTCGGAGCCAGGGCAGCCCGATTCAGCCGCGTTTTTGTGCGCAACATTGTCTGCCTATACACACGATATCTCCCCATCACAACCAGCACCACAGCATTGGCAGCTCCGGGTGCCTCCTGTGTGCTCCGACGCCGCTCTTCCTACGACTGTTGCGATGACAGCACTGTCGCGATGTCACAAACCATCCACGATGCCAAGAAAAATGCCAATCTGGCAAGCCCAGCCTCACTGGCTTGACGGCGTCGCTCTTCGGCCTCTGTGAGTTGGGGTGCTGGGAAGACACTGAATTGCGCTGATGAACATAACCGGGAACGCCCAAGCTCATAGAAGTCTCACAAAGCTTGTTCCAGGACCATGCTCTATGACTGTGCCTCAGCGGCTTCAGCTGCCTCAGCAGCGCCGCATTCGCAAACCGTGCAGAATGCAATGTGACCCTCTTGGCTTCACGCTCGGGACATTCGCACCTTGTTCTCCCGGGCTGCCTTGCAATACAACGTTGGGGACGTGCTCGGCGTTGGAAGGGATCATGCTCCCTTGCCGTGACCTCGGCAGCCTCGCGTTCCAGCCGAGTGTACTCCTCCTCCTCGGCCTTCTTCTGTGCCTGCACTCAATTTGCTCGCCTTCAGCATACAGACATCTCTGCCTCGCCTCGCGGCTGTTCTCATTGTCGAACTCATTCTTGTCGATGTCCTGAGTCTTGGCCCGGTGTCTGGGCTGACTTTGGCTATCGGTCCGTTCGGTCCTCCACACGACTGAAGGCTTTTCGTCGCTTTTGCATGTGCCTGAAAACTGCATGGCACAGGATTTCGAGCAAACTTCCCATGGACGTCTCCACATTCTCTTTATGTCTCATACAGGTTGACCAGCCTCCACAGATCTTCTCTGGAGTAGATCTCGCTGAGGACGCTTCGAAAAAGCTGTTTTACCTACGACAAACGTGATGTACGAAACTGTGTGCTAGAGATGTTAGTGGCTTAACCTTCTTCAGGTCATAGGCGGACAGCTCGAAGTAGGAGATTTTGCTGTCTTTGGCGTATCTGCGAGCTTCAGTGAGGCTGCTTCTACCAGAAAAACCTCGGTCGCCTTTGCGCCGCACGACGATGCTCTCCATCTTGCAAGGAAACAGAGGCAAAGAAAAAGCACAATCAAGCTTTGTGTATCTGACGCCTGTGACATCCGCATCCAGACGGGTTGCAACCAAACACACCACAGGTCCTCAGATGGCGACAGCAATACCTTCTTCACCTCGTGGGACGGGCATGCTGTGCTGCAAAGTTGCTCGTGGCGGCGTCGATGTCCAGTCTCAAGGCATTGTGAAGGTCTTGTGCCTACCCGGAAGTCAGCATCACTCATCCGATTTGGCGGTAGAGCTTCGTCCGACTCTGCCATCCCGGAACAGTTTGCAACAGCAGCCGTTGCCTCCTTGAGCGAAGTCCGGGACGTGCAGTCGAAGACGAGCCTTATGCAAAGAGTTCGAAGAGGAGCCCCTGGTCAAAACAAGTGTGATGATCCGAACATAACATTCCGAAGCGCCTTCCTTAACTCCCACATCTAGCTCCAGCCAGGGCGCATGAATGCCATGCGCTGAGATGACAGAGGGCGGTACTCCCCAACCTGATGAACCACCCTTCGGCAGCGGCTGCTTTAATCGAGCACGGCATGCACTCTGAAGAAAGAACTCACATCTACGAGTATACGAGTAGTAGCGCTTGGAACTCTCTCTCTCTCTGCGGCCTCTGGTGTTTCGAAGCCCTGCAGCAGCTCCACGGCCTCCCCATCTGCGTACACCCCCCGATCCATTCGGAGAAAGTTTTCCTCGGCTGAGCGCGCCTTGTGCCTGCGCAAAGCAGCAAAGCACACCGAGACTCCGAAAGCCGAGTAGCTATCTGCCGAGGCTGATAGTACGCATCCATGCCGTCTGTCTTGGAGGCCGCATAGGTATCCTCGATCCTTAAGTCGGCTCGGGACAGGTTCCTGGTGTCTACTAGGTTCCGCAGAGGGTCTCCACACCAAGCCTCAGGCTCGACAAGAGCAGGCTGTGGCGGCGCGGCCGCATCCCCTGTTTCAGAGTTAAGGTGACTTTGCAACCGCGCGATGCGGCCAAAGAAGGCCCTAAAGCCTCTGGCCTTTGGAGGTCACGCTGAGCGTCTTGTAGTAGAGCTGCGCACTCTCTGTCTCCTGAGGCTGGCTGCGGGGCGACGGGATCGACCACAAGAAGGAACCCGCCTCCAGCACGGTGGGGCAGTAATTGTTCACGAAAGCATTGATCAGGGTGGTCTTGCCACATCTGCAGCCACCAAGGACTGTGATGCTGAAAAGCTCAAGCTCCTGAGGTCAAGAGCTGATTTGACTTCATGTGATGCGTTCGTCAACGACAAGTAATGCGTACGAGCATCCATCTTATGTCATCCAGAGGCTGAGCACCGACATGGCGGCCAGGCGGCAGACAACGCACATACCGTGTCGGTACCTAGTACCATCCGAAGCTTCGATCTGTAACGAAGCCCTTAAGGACGTGACCTCTTACGGAACACTTCTTGGAAGTTAATGGTAATCTGAGATTGCGGGAGCTCTCGGAAACGAAGAGTCGAGCATTACTTGCACGAAGAGTCCGCCAGGTGGATGCACTGAAAGCCTTTTTTCTGAGAGGCACGGACCCGAGACCACGAACCGTACTTTGACGGTCAGCCCTTCAGCTCCGGCCCCTAAAAAGCCAGGAGTGCACGCAAAACTGGGCGTCAGCTCTTCTCCTTTCATTTAGCTCAGGACACATTGGTCCTCACAGCTCAGACAGTGTGTGCAAAGCATAGGGCATGCTTGGCAATGCGTGGCGAATCTATGCTTTGGTCCTGCAGTATCGTCTGCTGCTTGTGTTTCTGGTAGAACTCCTTCAGCTGGCAGGCAGTTTCGACTTCGGCTTTTTGGCTCTACAAAGGAAGCCGAGCTGTCCTTCAGAGAGTCGCTGCTCCAGAGCTGCGGCCTCGGGGAGCAACAAAAACCCAAAGCCTAAGCGAGGAGGTTCCTTCGTGGCTTGGTGGCTTGGGCGCAGGCTGCAGGATGATGTTCTCGACCATCTCTCGGAAAACCTTGTGCACACGAAGGAACTGCAGTGCGGAGACCTGGCGGCGCATCCCGGAGAAAATCACCACGTGACCTGGTCCTGCAACACCTTGAGAAACGTCATCAGGCTGCACTTAACGCCACAAACAATAGAAGGGCATACCTCACGGCTACTCGTAACGTCAAACATGAGTCACTAAGCAGGGTCAACTCTCGGCGGTGGCACCTCGAAGTATGGAATCCTCAGCGAGGCACTCTAATGCACTCCACTTCGACTTCGACGGCACTTCTACCGCAACGTCAACGACTCCCTTGTTCCCAGCTTTGTCCTCGGCGAGGCAGCCCAAACTACAGACAAGTTGATGCGGCCTGGCTCTTGATTAGTTGAAAGCGTTGAAACCGACGGAGGGACAGCTATCAATCGTACTGCTTGAAACGGGATCCCGTGAAGATATCGGAAGAAGAAGAAGAAGGACACTCCATGATATTCACCGTGCTGTCCATGCAGACTACGGACACCAGCCAGCAGCTACGAGCACCAGTACCGCAAGGTACGCCACGTACACTCTCGGCTGAGGCCGAAGCTCTTTCAACTCAGAGAATGCTCGGGCTGCCCCGAGGTTACGCTTCGTTTGCTCCTTCGATGAGACTCAAGGCAAGACCATGGCAGTACATGGTCGCACGGCAAAGATCGGTCCCCCAAAGGGTCTTTGTCAATCCTGGGATGTGGCCCGTGCAGACATCTCGACGTGACTGCTAGAAATCTTCCTGCAACCTGAGTCGCTTGTTGGCGACCAAGAACAGTGTGATGCCCTTCCTTCGCACAGCACCGACATCGCGCGAGGGAATGCCTTCTCTCTGTTGCATGCCTTGCGAAGTGACGATGACTTTTCCTGCCGATTTGGGCTCTTTGGCCACTGGGTCTGGAAACGCAAACAGCTCACGGACCCATTTCACAGGAAAAACCGCACGGACCCAGAGTCTCGATTCAAACTGGAACGCCTCAGCTGCTGCAAGCTTTTGCCTCATGCTGGAATCTCGCGTGTTTCCAACTCAGCCCAGTGACGTGGCTACAAGGCTACAAGGTCCTAGATTTTCGAAACCGCTGATAACGCATGGCAGAGCCTGCGGCACTCGTTGCTAGCCAGTGGGCGCACGAGAGAAGACCAAGGATGTCGTTCGATAAATGGAATACAACTGACGGATGGAGCTTCAAAGGTTTGTCCAGCAGCTAAATTTGATATTACGAATGGTTCTGACCGCCCACACCAACCACTGACAAAGGCCAAAGACAACAGCATGCTCGAGCCAAGGCTAGTAGGATCTGCTTTGTCACAGCCGACATCAAAGGCATTCAAAGGCAATCCAGACTTGGCTCTGTTGTCAAGTCGTGCGCCAAGTTGCAAGCCACGACGCCTTTCACAACTTTTGCAGAAAGGATTTTTGTTTTGATCCTTGCCAAGCAATCACTGCAATTCAGACCCAGCTCACGCGATGAATTCCAGAAGACAACACACCCAAGGCTCGAACCAGCATTGATAGGGAGGATCATCCAAAGGCCCACCTAGGAAAGATTGTCGAAAGTTCGCAACGAAAGTTCGGATGCAAACCTGTGTTTGATCTAGAACAGCTTAGTCCGGAACTGAGCACTGCCACGACACAGTTTCCAGCTTTCCGCCGGTTTAGATGACGGCAGGCACGGCAGCAATCCTCTTTGTTGCCTTCACATGGAATACATGGCCATGCCACACAATGTACCAAGGAGCTTTTATAGGACGGCATAGCGGCATAACAATGTTCGAAAAAAGGCTCTGAGACCCGGACTGTGTGGGACAGTCAATGCATCAACGCCAACATAGTCGTGGTCCTCCTCGAGCACAGGTTTGCAGATTAGCAAGCACCCCCGCTGCATCTCAGGGCTTTCATGGCTTGCCTACAGTTGCTAACTACACCCTCACGCACAACTTCTGTATGCTGCTGCTGCCGGTGCGTTATCCGTGGCGCCTGCGGTCGGGACGCTTTGCCGGGGTGGGTCCGGCGGTGTGCATTTGGGTTTGTCAGCTTTTCTTGTTGGGGGCCGGTCACCAGCTCTTCTCTGTGCCACGCACTAGGAATTGCTCCACTGCTCCACACTACCAGTACATCCCTGTCCTCGAACCGACAGGGCAACTGCACGGCATTCCCCTCTGCAGAAGGAGCGCCTCGGTTCGGGTCAACTGCGCACACACACACACGCACGCACGCACGCAGCGACGTGTAAGCAACACTTCTTGGCTTGGGGAAAGCAAGGAGATACGCTGCAAACTGCAAGCCTTCGTTTTCTGATTGCTGTAGACTGCTACCGTTTTCGGAACAGGATCGGCCTGGGAGCCGTAGCTCTGCCAGAGCTCTGGCATCGTGAACCTGTCCTCGGCGGACAAGGCAATGCCGCAGCACGCTGGATTTGCTGTCTTTCACACCAGCAAGCCCGTGCCTTCTTTCGATTTCAGACCTGAGTGAACAAAGGCGATCTCGACGGCAAAGCCCATCAGCAGTGCAACAGATGCCTTCTAAAGAAGGTGCATCGATGAAAGGGTCCGGCATGAGCTCCTGCAGCTACGACCAGAAAATCTATGGCAGCATGCAGCCTGCTGCTGCATGGAAAATCAATCCGCATCATCAACGGCATTACAAGATGTCCTGCGCTTTGCCAGCCTTGTACATTGAAACCTGACGATAGGCCAGACAACAGGCACCCGGCCCACTCCAGCTTTGAGACTGCGAAGGTTATCTCGTGGCGGTTCGAACAAAAGAGCTTTCACATCAGCAAGTCTGCTGCCAGGCGGCATAGCTAGGCAGAAACTCATGGACGCGTAAGTTCTGGGTGCGCTCGAAGACTTGGCTCGATGCAGGGTCGAGCATCACCCAGCTGTTGAACGTGACGGTGCCTGGGATGCTGGACGAGCACGGAAAGCATGTACCCTCGTCGCTGAGAGTCTGACGTCACTGCTATGCTGAGGGGAAGCTAGAAACTAACTCACTGACTCTCTCTCTGTCTTGGACCAGGCTTCAGGGCAAGCCCCCGCAGGAGCCGCCGGTCTATACTTGCCCCTCTTGTGCGAGTCACCAAAACCAGAGCTGCTCCGAGCTAGAGTACATTTACGAGGTTCACATGAGCTGCATGTCAGCGATTGCCTTGGGAACACTCTATGCGACAGACACTGACGGAGGCAAAGACGCACTTACTTGAGGCGATCAGGGCATTCACAAACGAGTCTTCAGGCAAGTAAAAAGATAACCCTATGTGCACAAGTATCCCAATCACCCGATGTAGGAGATGGACATGTTGTGGTTCGGCCCAATTGTTCAAAAGTTGACTACTCACTGCCCTGAACTTTGTGGTTGCCCTGCACACAGCCAATGGAAAGTGCAGCCGCCCGGGCCCCCCCCGTGCGCGTGCGAGCGCACACTGGTCTTGAAGTCTTGTTTGACACTTGGTTCGCAGAACGAGGCTCTGGCTTGGACTGTCGTATCCGCAACCCCAACTCTAGTGGCTGCACAAAAGCGAGCTTGCGCTGCTCCGAAAACATGTAAGCATCGCACAGTCAGAATGCTACAAGACATGCACCACAAGAAGCGGTGAGTCACTCTCTCTGCTGCCCGGCCTGTGTACGAACAACTATTGCAGGTACTCCAGGCAACTCGCTGCACAATGCACTTCACACTCCCCCTTGCTTGCACTGTCGCAACGGCACTATGCTCTGGCATCTTGTTCGACCCCCACCACCAAACCAACACGGCACAGCGTCACACTGTTCTATCCTGTAACCTATTCCCCCCGGATACCAAAAGTTGTCGTACTTATCGTACACCGCCGCATTCTCTTTTCTCTCTCTCTCTCTCTCTCTCTCTCTCTCGCTCTCTCTCTACGTTACGAGGTGGGAGGCCTAGCGAGCATCCAGCCCTGGAACCTCGCGCACAGACAGTCTTTCTTGCTTGCACTCAGCCAAGGAGGAGTCGGACCCCTCCCGCGCACGGGCGCGCACTGGTCTCAGTTCGTGTTGTGAGACCCCCCCCGTTGGAAAGATGTGCCGGCCTGCTGAGTAACAAACCTTCCCTTTACACTATTATATTAGTCTCTCTCTCTCTCTCACACACAAACAGGAGAACTTCCTTCCTTCCGTTCTCGGGGGGAGAGCCTGCCTGACCTTCGCCAGACCCACACCATGGGCAGCCCTTTCCGCATCTGTGCTTTCAGGGAAGAGGCTTTGGGATCGTCAATGAAGGTCCGTCCATGGCGCCCTGTAAGACAAGCTCCAGGTCTCTGCATGCAGTAAGGAAGATTGTCTACTATTGCTGCCACTCTCACCCAAGTGCAACTGGGGCTGCTGCGGAAGCAAACTTAGTACAAAGCTAGCTGACGGCTTGGTTGTGTGAGTTGGGTCATAAGAAAGATGCAGCAACAAGGCGTAGCAGATCTGGGCTAAATCGCATGATGCAAGAGAATTGGTTTGCTCTCTCCATCTCTCTCGGTGTCTTGCTTGCACTCAGCCAAGGAGGAGGCGGACCCCTCCCGCGCGCAGGCGCGCACTGGTCTTTCGTTCTGTGGTGACACCGAGCGTTTTCCAGACGAGGCCCCGTACTGCGCCGTAAAAACCCCCCTAAGTTGACCCTGTACACTGCGAACCCCCCGCCTTGGGGCCTCATCTTGCTCCGGCCCTCCATTGGGCTGCTCTGTTAGCTGAGCCCCCGGGCTTGCGCACAAAAACCCTGCCACTAGTGCGGTCTCCACTACTTGCTGAGCGGCTGTTCCCCCGCACCACGACAGACTACCAAAAAACAGCACTGCACTCTGAGGCCCCGGCCAAGCAAACATGCACCATACAAGGAGACTATCAGTGCGAACTGTTGACCCCTAGTTCTTCGTGCTTGTGCTGTGCTCCCCCCCAGGGAGGGCTCTGGAGCGGCGGCCTTAGGCCCCCCTGAAACTACCCTGCTCGTCGAACACGACTGCATGCATACGTCTGCGGCGGTGGCTGTGCTCACTCTGTCCTCCTTCGCCCCCTGTCGCTTGCTCTCCGTGAGTCCATGATCGTGTCCCCCTGCTCCGCGGCGATCTCGGCGTGGAAGGCTGCCAGCTGTTGCCTCTCCAGTTCCTCCATGGCTTGCAGGAGGTCCTCGTCGGTGGGTCCCCAGGTCGCCGGCGACATTGGCTGGCTGGCTCCCCCGTCGTCGCTTTCGCCAGGCACACTTCCACTCCACTGCTCGGCGTGCAGCGGAGGCTTCCACGGCACAGTGGCTGCTTGCGACCCTTCCGTCTGCGGGTGCCCCCCACTTCTGGCTGCCACTTGGTCTTCTCCCCCTACTGGCTGTTCTCCACCATGTGCTCCATCATGTTCTTCCGGCGGAGGTTGGCCAAAGAGTTGGCCGTCTGAGCCCCCTCCCCCATCTGTCGTCTGGGTGTCAACTGCAATGGGGTCGTTCAAGGCTGCCGTGACTTGTCCCAGCATTGCACTGACTGACCCCCCGTCCGCGGTCAGGAAGGGCACGATGCCTCCGAGGTCTGTCAGCACCGCCTTTGCTCTTTCTGTGACTGTTCCCCTTCTTTGCGTCTCCACAGCGCCCTCTTCCACAGCACAGGGGGCAGCGGCGCACCCGACACCAACGCCGCAGTGCACGCTAACAGCAGCGAGGGGGACAGCGCAAGAAGCCCAGCCAGAGGAGACCGAAGACACAGAAGACGTTACATACATGCAGCAGCCACACACAGCCACAGCTAGCCAGCCTAGTGTGAGCCATGGTGCGGCGCCTCAGAGGGCTAGCTACATGACAGGGGGAAGCCACACTGCGGAGACAGCCATGGACCCACAGCAGACCGGCACAACCAGCCCGGCCAGTGGGGGTCACGAGTCGCCGCCTCCGACACCAGAGCGAGAAAGCAGAGGAAGCCACACTGTGGAAGCCGCGATGGCGCGCTTGTGGCTGCGCCAGCTGCTCTACCTGCTGGACGACCTCACCCTGGGGACAGAGATTCGGGACAGTGATGGAGACCCTCGACGACCACAGGGAACACCCGACGGCGCAGCAGGGGGGCCCGCCTTCGCTCTGCGACGGACGCCCCACCAAGAGACCGCGCTACCTGAACTACGCGACGGTGGCCCGCCTCCGCATCGTGGACATCTCCTACTCCGACGACGACAATGGAGTGAACAACCACTAAGCGAGAGCGGACCTGGAAGCAGTTGCGGCAGAGCTGAGGGCGGCGGTCCAAGTCCTTGAGGCCATGACGACGCAGCAAGGGGGGCACCAAATAGGCTCGAGCTTTGAAGGGGTGGCGCAGGTGCACAGGCCGTTGAAACAGCGCTGCGAGAAGCCATCCAAGGGGAGTTCGCATGGATGACGCCCAGCTGGGGGCGTACACTGTCACTCCTCCTCAGCGACGCAGAGAACTTGCTGGCAGAGCTGGGGGTGCTCCAGTTTGTACACCCGGCCGACGTCGTCCGGTTCCGGTGTCGGCTGTGGTGCTGCGGCGGCATTGGTGGTGGTGGGGGGTTTTGGTATGAGACGGATCGCCATCATCTCCCACTGCCCCGGCGGGAAGGTCGCAAAGCGCGGCGGCGCCTCCCGGACTTGCCCTGTCCCCCTCATGAAGGCCCAGTCGTAGTAGCACTGCAACGCTGCTTTCGGCACGAGGTTCCCCAGCTGCCACACTCGTCTCTGCGGGTCCCATTCGAGCACATAGCCTGTCCGCGGTCGCAAGGTCGTGGCCGTTGGGTCTGCGGCTTGCCCCACCGCTGTCACTTGTAGCAGCCAGCGTTCTGGGCGACTTCCGCGGATGTCCCCCACGGGAAGAGCGCGAAGGCTGTGGCCACACCGATGTAGCCTGCTGGTTCCCCCGTGCCTCGTCTGCGTTCCTGCCGGGCCCGCATGAAGCCTTTGCCTGCTTGTTTGTCGTAGTCTGGCGCCAGTGTTGACCCCTCTGAGGACAATCCCCGCCCACACTCCATACGGCAAGGATCTGAGGTGGAGATGCGTTCCGGCAGCCAGCGGCAGCTCCGGTGGGAACGTCAGTGGTAGTCGCTCCCCGCCAGCGGCTGGAGCATGGTATTGAGTACTCCTTCCCACCGCCTCTTGTTGTGGTCTTGTGTGGCTGTGGTGTTGGGTCTGGCTTGTCGCCGCCTGCGCGGTTCCTGTGGTGGGTTTGCGGCCGTTGTTCTCGCTGCGCGGGTTTGTCCTGCTGCTGCTGGCTGTGTGATCGTGGTTGTGTGGGGTCTTGGGGGGATGCTTCCCCGTGGGAGGTGGTGTCGGTTAAGGAGGTCCGACCAGTCGGTCGTGTCTGTTCCCCCTGCGGTGGGTTGTGTGGCTGCCGGTCCCAGTCGGGTACCTCTGGTCGCCTGTGCTCCGTGAGCCAAGACTTTGGCCCACTCCTCCTCGTCGTCCTCCTCTCGCAAGTCCACGTAGTGAGCCACCTCCTCCTCCTTCTATGTCTGATCATCCCGTCTGACCCAGCCCCGTTGAGCATAGGCCGTTTTGAAGCGTTTCCCCCGCATTCTTGCTGCAGGCTGCGACCCCACCGGTTGCGGGTCGGCTGTGTCGGGGCATTTTGCACGCTCCCGCCTTGCTGGGTATGTTGCTGTTGTTGTCGTTCCGGCTTGCTCGTCGGAGGTGTCGGTGTTGCTTCCGTGTTGGTGCTAGCCGCCGCCTGCATGTCTGCCGTGGCCGGCGTTGGGCTATTGGCTGTCCTTGGGTCGGGCCGGCCGTCGGCAGGCCGTCTTCCGTGCCCGCGCCATGTTGCTTGCGGCTAGCACGGTGCCTTGTGTGGGCCGGTGTGCAACGACTGCCTGGGTTGTGTCACCTGCCGGTGCGGGTGCTCCTGCCAGCTGCTGTGGCCTCGGCTGCCCGGTTGTCTCGATCGGTGCGGCTGCAGCTGTGTGTGGTCGTGGTGGGTAGTACGTAAGAGCGTACCCCCACTGGTTGGTCGACGGTGGCAGGCTGTAGTGGATTGCCCCCGTGGTGCTGTCGCGGTGTGGTGGTGTGCATGCTCCTGCCTGTGCCGCCGCTATGCTTGTCGCTGCGTACGTCGGAGAGGTGTGGGCCCCCGGGTCGGGCTCCCAGGGCGTATCCCATGGGTCTGCTTGCGCCTGCTGTGGTGCTGTCTGCCTGTCCGTGTCTTCTGCGCTGCTGTCGCTGTTGTGCCAGGGATCGTCGTTCGGGTCGTACGGCGGCGCATATTGCCCCCACGGGTCGGCAAGGCGCTTGCCCGGCTGGGGGCCTCTCACATATGTCGCCGGCGTCGCTGTAAGCACAGCCGTGTTGCAGCGGCTGCGGCGGCTGCTGTTGGCTATGGGCTGCTGTGCTTGGCACTCGTGGCTCCGGTTGCTCCGGGCTTTGCAGCGTTGCCTCTTCGGCCGTGCTCTCTCCGCTGGCCCTGGAAGCGTGGCCGTACGCTGTGCTCAGGCGGCCCGGCTGTGTTGTCTATGTGTGTCTCGCTGCTCCGGCTGCCCCCTCCCCCCGGGTCGGTGGAGTCGCAGTGCCCCCCCCTCAAGAAGAGTGGCAGGACTGGCTGCGCCACTCCTCCGTCTGCGTCCAGCTGCCTTCCTGGGCTTGTGGCCCCGCTGCCGGCGCCGCGTTGGGCTCGGCTGCTGCCGTTGCTGTCTGTGTTGGCGGGAGCTGCGGCTGGCCGTGCGGTTCTGCTGGCGTGTTCGCTGGCGTCTGGGCTGTCGGTCCTCTGCACTTAACGGATGCTGCGCCCAGCCAGAGGAGCCCCAGGAGGCTGCAGGTCGCCAACAGGACTCTCATGTCGTGAGCTGTGGCTGTTGCTTTGCCGGTGTTTCTCGGGCCGTGAACCGTGAACTGCAGGTGCAAGGCAGACATGCAGCTGAGGCTTCGGCGGTGGAAGTGCTGGCAATCGACACTGCTACTGCTTAGCCCTCTCTCTACCTCAGGCGCTTGGCACAAAACTAGTTGGGTGTGAGGTTCGTGAGGCTCCCCTGTTGCCCCGAGCTCCACGGAACGTCAAAGCGCGCCACAAATTCCCCCGCCAGCAACCCCCAGGCTTTGCAGTCCGCTGCCACCTGGACCCATCCCTCCCCGCCACCTTTACTATGTTACGTTCCGGGTCCACATGGGCGTTAAATCGCCCTTGGTGCCAGAACTGGCGTTCCCGGCGAGGCTTGCGCACTTCCTCCCCCCACCACTGCAGGTTCTTCCAGGTGAGCATTGGTCTGCCCCCCAGCTCCGCTCTTGCCATGTGGCCGCAAATCTCCCACACTCTCTGCAACAGAAAGCTGCTGCTGGGCACGTGGGCTTTATGCAGTGCCACACGTGCTGCCCGTACGGTGCGGACATGCCACTGTTCCCAGGGCTCTCCCGGTCGCCTACCAGGGTGCATCATGCGTCTGATCTGCTGTAGCTGCGTACTGTTTGCTGCTTTGAGAATTGCGTCCGTGATCTGCCCCCCCCCCAAAGTGCTGCCCCCCTGCTGTAGCTTCAGCCTGCTGTCCAGCGAGGTGGGAGCGCACAGGAGTTTGGCGTGCTTGTGAAAAGCTCTGCGCGCCCGGTGGTGCATTTCGGCCACTATGGCCGCTACCTCCTCTCCGAAGGTAATGGGCGAGCCCAGTGCTGTGATGACCTCCCCGAATGGTTTGCATGCCACCTCCGCCCCCCCTATGTGGAAGCTGCCTCCCCCTGTCTTGCGGCTGAAAATAATGGCTGTTTTGCTGGGGTTGCGTGTCGCCTTAACTGTTGTTCCAAGGCCGCCAGTGACACTTGTCGTGGCTCCACAGGTAGGTGTCATCCATAAAGGCCCCCCCCGATTGCGGTGGAGGAGGTCCCTGCGCCGGCGGCAACATGTGCTGCGTGAGACTTAGCGCCGCCTCGAGGTCATCAGCAACCACCCTCCCGAACAGCATCGGGCTGTCGGGGGAGCCCATGCCTGACTCCGTTGGTTTGGGGTATGCTGGTCAGCGTGTCCCTCGCCTGAAGCAACCCCAACCAGGCCCTAGCCTCCCACGGCATCCCACCTTAGCTGCAATCATGTCCCCCATGCTTTCCTGCCACACACTGTCGAAAGCCTTCCTGACGTCAAGCTTGACTATCCACGTGGGCACCCCCCAGTCTTTCGCGTGACGGATAACGCGCCTAAGCACGACTACGCGGTCTCCCCCCCTTAGCAGCAGCAGCTGGGCGAACCACTTGAGGGTCGTGGAGCTGAGTGTGGTGGGCCGGGTGTCCCCCCAATTGTTTGGGTCCCCTGCCGTCTTGGGTAGCAACACCGTGACGCCCGCAAGCACACTGGCCGGGATTTCCCCTTTGTACAGGAAATCGTTGAACATGTGTAACATGCGCCCCTCCCAATGCGGTTCCCGCAGCAACGTCCACAACAGCTCGTGCGTGATCGCATCAGGCCCCGCGGCTTTCCCCTTCTGCCAGGTGCGAGTGGCTAGCTGGAGATCCCACTGCGTAAAGGGTCTCCATGGCAACGACGCTTACGGAGCCAGGCAGAGCGGTCGCGAAGTACTGCGAGAGCCCGGCCCTCAAGCACATGCGCCGACAGGCGCGAACAGCCCCGCCCCAGCACGCCCGAGAAGCGTGGAAGCAAGTGGCGAAGCAGAGGCAACGGGAAACGCGGGCGTGGTACAAAGTACTGGTAGACCAAGCCAGTACGGCCCACTGGCAGTCCAAGCGGGCACTCGACCACCATCACGCGCGATGGGATGGCAGCACAACCTGCTGGATGACCCAGCGTGGCAGAGCAAGCTGCAAGCACACTTCAAGGGCATCTTTGCCAGAGCTCCAGCCCAGCGCACAGCCAGGAACCTCGGAGACACCCGGGAGGCCCTCACCGCGCTCTGCAAGCGCACGCCGTGTTTGCTATGGCCGTGTGCGTGTCTGTCTGGGTCGGTGGCCGCGCTGCTTCCGACTGTGGGTCAGCCCCCCGTGTGTAGTGCCTGGCCCCCCGCGTCGGTGTAGGTTGCTGCGCCGGGGCGCCTCGAACAACTTCAACCCAGACCAGGTCATGGTCGGACCTTGCCATGTGTCTGCTCCCTTCCAGAACCCCCCCGTCTCCCTGGTTCTTGCCGTAGATTAGGATCCAACCATTGTGCTCGTGAAACTCTCTGCCCTCAGCGGTGATGACTTCTTGCAGCAAAAGAACTTGCAGTGCCTCCAGCGTATCTTCCCCCGCGAAGTGGTGGGTGAGCTCCAGCGCCTGTTGCGCCGAGAGCCCACCCACATTCCACGAAGCGACTTTCAGTACTTGAGGGTGTGCCCCCCTCTCTGTGCGGTGAAACTTGTGGATCAGCAGCTGGTCCTCGGCTCATTGAAGCTCCGCTTTGCGGAGCTCCCACGCCCTTTTGAACGTCTCCAGGTGGCTTGCACGTAGCCTTGGCCAGGGCTGCAATGTCTGCCCAGCCTGCCCCCGCGCTTTCCGCTCCCCTTGGCTTCTCCGCGGCCGTGCTGCAGATCTTGACTTGGTCGTACCACACCGTGCCAGTTGCGAACTCCACCTCCATGATGTCCTTTCGGCCCCCCAGCTCGAGGATGGTGCGCTTGATCTTTCCCGCTAGCTTGGCCCGGCGTCGCCTCTCTGGGCTCTGCGACAGGGCCACCCAGAGTTTCCGCATGTCCCCAGCCAGATCCAGCAGGAGCACGTGAGCCGGCCCCAAATGGCGTCCACGCACCCTGTCGTCAGGTTGGCGTTGCAGATCCTCGAAATTGCTTGCTGGACCCTGGCTCGGCGGGCGCTCTCATCCTCGAAGGCTCTGCGTTTGATCGGAATAATAGCGTACCCCCTGCGGACCCCCAGCACGAACATGTCCTCGGCGTCAAGCTGCACATCCAGCGTGCGCAGGATATCCCGCGCTGCTCTCATGCCGCTTGGTCCGGGTGCCATCCTCCCAAGATCAGAGCCGGGGGTTTCCCCCTCCCCCGTCCGTGTCAGTTGTGCTCCCCGGTGCTGAGGAGAACTGGGGCTTGAGCTCCAACGCTTCCAGTCTTTTCTGGAACTTGTCTTGCGTGTCCTTCATCTCTTCCAGGTTCTTGGCTTGCTGGGCGTAGTTGTCCGTGATCCTGTCCAGCATCCTGAGGGTCTTTTCCATCTGGGCTGTGACCCCGGTCTCCACACTGGTCACCCTGCTTTGGATGGCCCGCACGTCCCCCTTCACCGACTCCAGGCTGTCCACCAAGTTGGCTCGATCCACTTCCCTTTCTTGGGCCAGCACTTCTCTGAGCATCGCAATGGTGAGCGGCTGTTCGTTGACCCCCCCCTTTTGTGGGGCGATCCTCCCTGCTCTCCCGGCGCCTCTTCCTCCGGCTGGCGGTCGGTCGGTGTCTCTCTCTCTCTCTCTCTGTCTCTGTGTTTCTTCAGGGCACCTTTGACTTTGGGGGCCAGGATGCCATTGGCCCTTCTCAGTTTCGGCACCTCCAGAGCAGATGCATCCATTGCTCCTCGACACTCCAACGTACGGCCTGAGATGGCTGGTGGCCGGAAGCAGCCTGAAATCATGTCAGCTGAGGGAAATGATCATGAGTATTTCAGAGGTGCCTGCAACAAGAGGCTCAGCAGAAGCCACATCATCGGGTACGCCGTGAGCTTCCGATGCCCTTCACCTTGGGGCAGCCACAACAGCATCCGTTCTCTCTTTGCATCATCTCGAGGCCTTGGCATGAGCGCTCCTTCAAGCGATGTCTCGCTCCTAACTTGACCCCAACCTGCTGCTCGCATATTTTGAGCCCAGGCTGCGAGACCGCTTTGGAAAGCAACGGCTTTGATGTTGAGGGAGACTGAGGATCGCACGGCAGAGTGGTCTTGGACCTAGATTCACTGCACTCCACGAACCATGGACAAGCGGTGCCACCACAACCTGAGGTTCTGCTTCCGAGGGCTTGGCGCCGATTGCAAGCAAATGTTTGTAAACATTTCCATGGCGGTCTTCAACGACTCCTGGCATGACAGCATGCTCAACTTTCCGATCTCTGTCCACGGGAAGCAGACTTGCCTCAGACACGACTAACAAGTACGAGTACAAACAAGTAGCACACCAACCGCCACCAGGAATTTCACCACTAGCCAATCCAATCGAGTCAGGGGAACTCCTAGTGTGGTAAAACGGAACTTGTGCTATGGACAGAACAAACCGTTGTTCTGTGGAAGACCCAAAAGACTGGACCGAGGTAGACCCTGTCATGCAGTGTTTGGATGTGAACTCAAAACCCTAAACCCTAAACCCCAAATCTTCCAGGGGTCCAAAACTCCATGAAATTTTGATGAAAACTCAGTAAGCGACAGACAGCTGCTGGCCGGCCTCTCTTCTGAGACTTTTGAGTTCTTACAGGTTGAGGAGATGCATCCTGCCTCACCTCCGCAAAAACAAGAAGAACTCCTTTTCGAAGTTGTCGTGGAAGGAGTAGCAGTTTGCTCTTGATCCACCCCTGCTTGTGCTTTCGATTTTGCACAACTTCTATCCTCGTCGGTGTTGTCGTGGTCCTTCTCGGTAAAACTCATCCAACCGAAGTTAAAGGACTATGACGTCATCGCTAGCCGAGCACTATGCAACTATGCAACAAATGCCGACCTTTTCGTGTCCCTGTTTTCGCGTTTCATTTGCCTTCCTTGTTCTTTCCTCGTGAAGCACAGTTAAATCTAGGCCACAGAGAGCCTCCACGGTGGCATCAAAGACCAGCAGGAAACCCATCCTGATCTGAGAAGCTTTGAATTTTTGCATGGTCGGACGCCGCCCTTTGTCGACCAGATTGGCCCTTCAAGCCTGCAAACCAAGTCCTAATCTTACAACACCTGAAAAACGAACGCGGGAAACCGAGAAAACTCCTAGAGGAGATGTTCGTCAGAATGGAAGTTGCCAGTTTAGCCTTCAAATATGCGAAGCCCTTAGTTCACACTGTTCATCGCCTCTGGAACCGGAGATGTAAGATAGCTCAGTCACGGGCCGGCATCGGGTCAGAGGCTCATACCTCAAGTATGCAACAGCGCCACAACGATGTTTCGTCTTCGTGCAGACCCTCCGAGAAAGCAGCTTCAGCTCTGTGAGTGCCTGCAATCACTCGCAAAGGCTCTCCAAATCGCAGTGGAGCCTTCGGCTGCGCGTTTGGAAGGAAGCGCCTCGTACTCGGCAAACGGACCAAAGTACTGCGGCGTAACCTGGACACGCCAGCCGGCCGAAGTGTCCCTCGATGGCTGAGCTCATGAAGCACTTGGGAAAAAGCAACAGGCTCCGCCGGAGGTGGTTTCACCTGCATGAAGCTAACTCGATCGCCACGGAACACACCCCAACTCACACACACACACACACGCACTTTGGCTCGGCACGTACTGATGTGAAGAATCACTGACAGACCCAGACCAAGACGACCAAGACACATGTATCAGATTGCGGCAAACATGCAGACCTTCATTCTAGTATTGGTTACTCCAGTGCCACAGGGGGCCCACTGGCTAATCCGAAAGCAGGTACACAGTGGTGATCAGCCACTGCATCCAGTCCAGTGATTTGGCTTCGTTGGCAAGGCTTATCACTGGAGCCCTTGCCCCCTGCCTGAAATTTCACTTGCAAGCTACTGCATGAAAAGGTTCACTCGGTCACCATGTTCAAGTGTGCACACACACACAGGTCCTGGTGTTCCAGGGCTTCATCTTGCCGAACATAATGTTGTTATAAGGCAGGCTCCCCCTGGCTGAAAGAAATCGCTTGCAACTGCTGCAAGAAAAGGCTCACTCGGTCACCATGCGCAGGTGTGTACACACACGCACAGAGGCCTTGGTGTTCTTCTCAGTCGACCGGATCTGGTGCGAACTCGGAAAAGGGGCAGCGTGAAAAGTATATAAAATGGCAGCCGCACCTCAGTCCCGCCCTGAGCACATGCCGTGGAACGGCGATTAGACTGCGGCGCCCTGTGCGACGAGCTGGGCTGCGCTTGCATCTGTGTGCTTGATGTTCCACTCAGCGGTGCATTCATCATCTCAGATGTTGAGTACTGGCCGGAGATGGACGACGATCTTGTCGGTGTGGGGTTCTTCTCGTGTCGCTTTGCTTTTCTATGTCTTGGTTAGTTTCTTTTTCATTTTCTTTTTGGGAAGGGACTCTTCATCGTGCTGCTTGGACTTGCCACCTTTGGTCACCTCGGAGGTCTGTTTCTTGACCTTCTTCAGCTCTTTGTGGTTCTTCCCAACTTCATCAGCTGGTGTAGATCATTCGGCGAATCAAAAGCAGAATGCCATGAACTTACATCGTCAGGAAGATCCTGCGTGGGACAGGTGCCTTCCGGGTCCATGTTTGCTGAGTAAAAGCTACTTGACTTGAAGTAGCATGTTGAGAAACGGCTGCGGGCGAGGGTATTTGTTGCAAGTGCAACAATGCAACATAATGTTTTAGGATGCACCGCCAAAGTTGTCCCACTCAGTGGGTTGGTGCTGTGATCCGTATTCGTGTGGACCCAATGCCGAAGCACCGCGAAGATTTTAATTATGCATCAAGGCGGGTAGCAAAGATGCTCTCACTTTAAGGAGAGCTGGTTCTCTTGCGTGATGGAGAAGGCGGTGGGTCACTTGTAGTATCCAAAGGACGATCTGCAATCGTGCGCTGCCTGATCCAGGCACGCGAAGCTTCGAACCATTCCCACCACCATTTTCGTCGTCAGTGCGCCAGGCCCATCGCCAGGCGTATGGAATCGGCGATCGACCCCTCTGTCTGTCAGGCATGGTGTTGCAGTGGGTTCCAGTGAGCAATGGCTGCGGAAAACCCATGAATGCAATCACAGAACAGACAGTTTAAAAGTGCCATGAGTCCTCAGCATTCGATTGCGAGCAGACGGCAACCTTTTCTTTAAGGCTTCCTGTCGTCGGTGCAGAACCTACCGGTCATGCAAAGCCGCCTCAAGATGCTGAACTGTTTCTTGTAGCTCATGTATCTCCCGTGTTGTCATAGTGACCAATGCTGCGAGCATTTACCACAAAGACGAGCTTCGCAGTGAACGGAGTTGAGATGAAGTATGGGATTGTTGGTTCCCCCTCTCTCTGAGAATCTTCACCTTCAAGTATGTCAAGAAGGGCTTGCGTCAACTGCTCTCGCCGAGTAATAGGGGTTTCGGCAAGATCGGGGGTATTCTCAGGAATGTCCGAAGCCATGTTGTCACCTTGAGCCAATGACTCTGAGCGTTGGGAACCTTGATCATTGAAATTTGCAAAGCAAAAAGCTTACAAGGCACGTAAAGTCACCTTTCTTTTGCCCGTTGCGAAGCAAGGCAATGCTTCACGGTAGGTGCCAGAACTTTGCCTTGAACGGAATAAGTGCTGGGCAAATCCGTGGCCTGGCATGCCCGGTTGTAATGAATGCGGTCGTGCAAGTCAAGGGAGAGCCCGACAAAGTCGTATGCTGGTTCGTCCTCCAAAATGATGTCTCCTCCGTAACATCGGCTGTTCAAGAACAGTCGGACACCTGGCAGCTGCTCGAACCTGCATTCTGAGATCCATAATCGATCGTCAACGTAACGTACACTGAGCAGGTTGCGACTCATGCTTGAACATGTAATGCTGAAGGTGCGGCACCAGATTTCTTCTTGCGCCGCAATGACCATGCCGCACAGTGCAGGTGACAGCGGAGATCCCATCGGAGATCCATGCGCCTGTCTGAAGCCACGGTCCGCCGCCTTGACATGTTGCAAAGCAAGGGCGCGCATTATGATGGTGGGGACGTCTTCGGTCCAGATGCGCATCTGTCGGGTTGCCCTTCCCCTCCGTTCGCCGCGGAAAAATGCGCAGTTGATGTGCCCTTTCCTTCAAATCAATCGTAAAGATTGTGTCCGGCTGGATGCCGTGCCTCTGCCTGTAGAATTCCAAGGTTATGCGCCATGCCTGCAAGAACTGTGGCTTGGCAATGGAATTGAAAAATCCGGCAAATCCTGGCTGCGGCATCGCAATGGTTCGGCAGCGCCTTGCTCAAAAAAGTCACGTACCTGACTCAGAAGTTCATAGACGTCTCCTTTTGCAAAGGCTTGAGGAAAAGCTATGCTGCACAGCCGACGCAGCAGCCTTGAGGTGGCCTCAAGCAAAGGTCTCATGAATGCACCGACGAAAGAAATGAGGCCGGCCGGCCTTGAAGTCCTTTTCGTGCTTAAGCAACGCATACGCAGTCGGCACCTTGGGTGTGCGTCGAAAAGCCCAAGAGTATCGACGCTGAAGTGCGCGCTAGGCTGCCTGCTGGACTTTGCGCAGCTCTCCGTCAGCATCCTGTGTCACTTCCTTAAAACACGGTCTCACTGCAAAAGGCGCCGTCCAACATGTTATGGTACAGCACTGGGCAGTAACACACCGCCGCTCGAGGCTGGTGGTCTTCACAATGCCAAATGGCGCCTGCGGTTTTGCTCTTCACGTTGTCCACAATCCGATTGTGATACCTTGAGGCCAACGTTTGAGCATGCTGCGCCCACATCGCATGAAACACCTGCTCAAGATTCCGGGGAGGTCCCGGTAAATCGTTATAGTGGCACACCATGATGCCCATGCTTGGCGAAATTGTTCCCAAATGGGGCGTTTCCCGGGGAAAAAGGTGTCGCCACTGCTGCCGCTGATCACCTGCCTTTCCAGTGTAGACAGACCACACTGGAAGTGAAAACCCGAAGCGACGGCGTGGCCGTCGTATGTCGGTGCTTCGGGAGCATGGCGTTTTATAGCCTCACAGCGACATGATGGCTGATGCTTGGCTGCCCACCGTCTCAGCGCATCTTGGTGGTTGTACAACGCCTGCGCAATGCGCAGGTGCCGTGGGAAAGCCACAGTATAGGGCACATGAAAAGGAGCTTTAATGCACCCGGAAATGTAGGCACGTACGCACGTCCTGAGTTCATTGCGATATGCAGCATGGGCCATGAACGGCACTCGAAGGGGCCTGTAGCACTTGGGCGCCAGGTGGCCCCGCAACTGCAAGGCGCTGGTAATGGCCAGGAATGCAACGGGTGCCATGTATGCTGGCAGGTGTTTTGCCGGCCGGCGCAGTGCGCAGAGCGCTGCGAAGCTGAACCCATTGTTGCGGAGGCGCTTTGCTGCTTCAAAATGCTGCAACGTGTTGCTCCCCAGCTGAGTAAGGAGGACCCACGTGGCCTCTTTTGTTCTGAATGCCGGTTTGTCGAAAATGGCGTACAGCGGAGCTGGTAGGCCGCGAGACTCGGCAGCGGCATGTTGCAGCGCCTGCTTCCTCCGTTTTTTCCGCCAAAGTCGGAACATGCCGGTCTTTCGGGCAAAGGTGGCGTCTGGAGGCTTGATGATGCGTTTGCGGCAAAACCACCGAGCAATGAAAGGAAAGTTGAGAGGAGGCTGCAAAGTTTGAATAAGAGCTTGCTCACGGCCTCTGAGGAGTTCTGGTGTGACACGTTCGGAGACAAGTATCGATACCCAAGCCCAGAATTTCTCCTGTTGTGCCCAGTACCGTAAAGAGAGCTCAGCTGACACAAGCTTATCCTCCAGGACCTGTTTGTACTTGCGAAAGCGTGTGTGTTCACGCGCCATCACACTCTTCTCCGTGCTGCCAACGTAAAAAAGTTTGGCAAACTTCTTCACAGAAGAAAACCTGAGATACACAATTGCATCAGCAGAGAATGGGGCATAGGCAGGATATCCCGGCACAATGCCCAGCGCACGGAACACTCCTCTCAGCACATGTCAGGCAGCACCCGACATGCTTCATGTATCGCAATCCGTGCACTGCACCACTGAGCCACGCAAAAACTTGAAAAATCATGGTGCAAAATTTCGGCGGCTAGTGTTGGCCACCAGCAGTCATCTTTCCATGAACGACCCCACTGCTATGAGCCTGCCCAGTGGCTGCTTCTGAAGTTTTGTCACGGTGCCTGGGGGTATCCCCCAAACGACGGCAGCTCGACGGATTTTGGTAATGAAACCGTCGTCTGTCTGGGCCTCCAGCCAGGCTTCAACCTGCTTCAACCAATCCTGCAGCTCATTTTTCTTTCTGTCATTGAGCGTGAAAGAGTTGACCCATGCTTTGATCTCACGCTCTTGGAACTTGCCAGGCAAATGAGTGGCAAGCCAGTTGGAGCCTTCCTGTGGTGACTGCTCGTGCTTAGTGAGATTGGCCGGGGGAGCACTGGGGCTGAAGCTGTGGGGCTGACCCGGAATTTGCGAGCGCCGCCGGCTGCTTCGGAGAAGGGGTGCCGGTGGGGTTGACGTCAGATGCAGCATGAGGAGATCTCGGGTCCTCTGATGTGCGACTGCCTGCAGGTGTTGAGGGAAGTGGTGTCCCTGGCGAGGAGTTGGTGTGGGCGGGTGCCCCAGCTTAGTTCTTGTGCCGCTGGAGTTGCTGTTGAAGGTCTCCCAGTTGACCCTCCTACTCTCGGACGCGAGCCTGTGACTCATGGTCAGTCTCAACAGGTATTTTTGTCTTAAGCACGCGACTAAGTGTTGAGCGGGTGCCTTGACTGCAAGATTTTTTGCTTGCGAAGTCTGAGTTTGAACGGCATGGTTTGTGGCAGCAGCATCAATGTCCAGGGCTTGATTACGAATTTGGGTGAGGACCTCACCGATGAGAACCATTTCGGGCTTGGTTCTGGCCACAACAAAGTACGCTTCTTTTCCCTAGGCAATCCATCGCAGCCCCAGCCTTGGTATAGGAAATGCGCGTGATGCAAGCTGGTGACCGGGATGCCAGCGATCCCTTTCTCCCTGGCCCAAGCTGAGGAAACGACATGTTTCGGGCAGGTCAAGTTGCCAATGCTTCGCCGGATGTCAAGGTAATCGGTATCCTCAACCCAATCTTCTGGAATAGATAGAGACATGGGAGGCTGAGGGGCGGGAACCAAGCTTTTTGCTGTGGAGGCGTCAAATTGCTATCACGATTCGGACTCTGAGTTGCCGCGCGCGGGCAGTCTTGCTGGACTCCGGGAGTCCCACTGCCTGGGCGCTGACTGTAACCCGGGAACACGGTCTTGGTGAGTCCAGTGCTGGCAGGGGTGGGAAGGGTTGGTGGCCCATATCCCCGTGCCTGGCGGCCTGAGCAAACCTGGTTGGAGGTGTGCGACTCCGGTCCCTGTTGTGAGACGTAGGTGAGACGAACCTACCACTTACTAGTACGTTGTTGAGCCGAGATCTCTACACAAAAAAGGCTGTGGGCACAGAAAACCATGAGAAGGCAAGACCAAGGAGTTGCAAGCAGGATTGCATGTGCAACTGCATGTGCAGTGACCTTTGCGCAGCAAGTTGCCAGGTGCGAAGGTCACATTGGAAGAGGAATGACAAATCCTCGGATCTGTGCATAGGCTGAATTGAAGGCCCAGCGATCTTTGTTCCGGACAGCTCCCCTGCGGAAGCAGAGCCGTGCCTCCTCCACCGTATCAGCCCATGCGATCTTCAAGTGGGATTTTACTGATCTGAGTTCGCCAACGACCAACATCCCCTGCAAGCCTTTCAGCTCGCGTTCAACGGCCAGCCGCACTGTGCCAAGTCCCACCGCCGCTTGTGAATAAAAGCAGGTCGGTGGGAAGTCGGCATCGCAATTGGCACCAAGGCCCGTGCCAGGCACTGTTGGCCTGATGACCATTTCTCGGAATATGGCAGTTGCCGTGGGCAGATCCGTGCCGTGACAGAACACATAGGAGTAATGATGGCCGGGTGAGTGGCCTCCGGCCTCCATTGGCTCCAAACGCAAGCATTTGCTGGATCTGCAGTGGCACAAAGATGCACTGGTAGGCATCCGACACCTCGAAAGTGCTTATCGCCTGCAACTGCAACGCACCTCCGGCTATCCCCGATGCCAGGGATAAATGCGCAAGTTCAACAGCAAGGGATGTCGGCATGGACGGCTCGGCAGCCGCAAACTCATGTGCCAGATCTGCAGACTGGCCCACGTCCACCGCGTAGAGTTGTGGCTTCTCATGCAGTAAGAGCTCTGCAGCTGCTTTCACCCGATTGGGTGAGTTGGCAGCAGCGGCTGCCTCTTGCCTCTTGGCCGCCCACGCTTCATGGTATCCTTGACGACGGCTGCGAAAATGCTGTGGGTCAGTCCAGGTGGCCTGGGCTCGTCTGCGATTGTGGCGGGTGCTAGGCGGCTGAGGAGGCTGCTTGGGAAGATAACCGGCCTGACCGTGCTCTGCCATGAACCCATGCCAACATTCCAAGACCCATACCCGCACGGAGCCGGAGGCGGGCCCTGATACCCTGAGTGTGGATGAAAAGGCTGCCAGCTGGAGGAGCTGGAGGAGATGGAGGATGGGGCATACCAATCTGTCCTTGCGGTGCACCTTTGTCGCCTGGGCCTGGCACAAAAATCAGACGCGCTCGTTGTGGACTGCGGCTGCGGTCCTGTGAGGAATGCCTGGAATCTGTACTTGAGGGCCTGGGCTTGGCTCTGCACCTGTCCCGGTCAGAGGTTGTCGGGGAGCGGCGATGCCTCTGGGTCTGCCTGGTCGCAGCTCTGCTGTCCAGGCGTGTGTGCATGCGAGAAGGACTGCGGGCCTTCTTCTGACGCTGAGCAGTCTGCTTAGAAGAAGCGCCGCGAGATTGCTTGTCTCGTGCGAGGCGGCGCCGGGCTGACTGCTTGGCACGACTTTTGTCCTTCTTCCGCGAGGACTGTGCCTTTGTCTTCTCACGTTTGCGCAATTTGCGCTGCAGGGTATTGGTGGAGGTGGAGCTATGGGAAGACGATGAAGAGGATGAGGAAGGTTTCTTCCTCTTACTGGGCATCTCGGATGGGATGCTGCTTGGCAAAGATGCAAAATGTGCCGGCGCTTGCTGAAGAGGAGCATACGGTGCGGCAGGCGGCAACCTGGCGAAGGAGGGCGCGCAAGGCCCGATGCAGTGTCCCGTGCGGGAGTCAAAGAGCGTTAAAAAATCAGCTTCAAGCACTTGAGGACTGAAATCTACAGGCATTCGGTATCAGTACAGTAACAGAGAACCCGCCTCATACCTGAGACCTACAGGAACAAAACCCCGAAACCTTGCAAAACACTGGCAAGACACTCCTACGGGCATTGACAGTAGCAAATCTCGCACAGCTCAGACCCTCACTGCGTGAAGCCTGCATGAGTCGCGTTGCCTAACCCCAGACCCCGCAACCCTCCGAAATTGCAGTCACTGGCAAACGAGCGTCCGAGAGATTCACTTGCAAACGTCAGTCTGAGGTGAACGTGATGAAAGGTATCGGACAGCTTCAGCAAGTGAACCTATGCCACATGATGATGATTGCACAATGACGTTCAGTTGGCAGCGTTGGCGTATTACATCCGCAAGCGCGGGCTTGGGCTTTTGCCCACTCTGATCTGGCCCCAAATTTCGAGTAAGCCAGAACGACACACACTTTGGCTCGGCACGTACTGATGCGAAAAATCACTGACAGACCCAGACCAAGACGACCAAGACACATGTATCAGATTGCGGCAAACATGCAGACCTTCACTCTAGTATTGGTTACTCCAGTGCCACAGGGGGCCCACTGGCTAATCCGAAAGCAGGTACACAGTGGTGATCAGCCACTGCATCCACTCCAGCGATTTGGCTGCGTTGGGCAAGGCTTATCACTGGAGCCCTTGCCCCCCTGCCTGAAATTCCACTTGCAAACTACTGCATGAAAAGGCTCACTCGGTCACCATGTTCAGGTACACACACACACACACAGACACAAGTGCAACATGCGCATGCTCTACCTCTAGGAGCTCATTGATGTCTTGCTTCTGTCCATATCTGAGCAGGCATTCTGATTTCGGCAGGCGTTTCGTGGAGGCTTCCTCAGTAAGGCTCCAGCATGTCCACGCCACCCGTCCTGATTGGGGCATATGTGTCTTCCAACCTGTCATGCCGAAAAATGCTTGAAGCGTTAACGCAAATTCAACCAGCCAAGCGGACTCGACGAGGGCAGTCACCATCTCATCCTCGTTCAAAGGATTCGGAATTTTCATCGTCCTGATCAGACAGAGATCTGTGAACACGTGATACCACGTGAGACACGTCTCATGCAGCCGGGTCCTGTAGTACAGTGTCGGATCAAGAGTAGGAGTGTAATTCTTAGTGGGCCCAAGGTCATGCTGAGTGCATCGCTCACAAGAAATCGGCGGCCAAGGTATCAGTCTTGCAAAATGCCTCTGCTGGGGAGCTTGCAATAGACACTGCATTGTTGAGCCAGGCGTTGATCAAGCCTGAGCCAGACTACGTAGTTGACTCCTGTGCAACGCAGCATGCTTCGTTGACCACGCGACATTCCTCACAACCTCTCGCAGAAGTCTCTCGTCACCGCACTGCAACACTGCCAACAAATGCTGTTGGGGGTCGCAAAGGCACTGACTGGTTTTCCCGCTGTCCGCATCACCAATCCTTGCTGTCGGCAATCGAAACACAAAGTATCACAAAGCGTAAGACGTACTTTGGGTTCCGAAAAACACCTCTGGAGCGCAGCTACACCTGCCTGCTGCATTTTCTGGTACAACGTGTCTGCAGTTAGCTTCAGCCAAGACCTTGCCTACCATTTCAAGCATGTACTCCCCCGGGGCACTGGCACGGTGATGCGAAGGAACGGAATCACATTGTCTGGAACTGCAGAGCACATTGCCAACGCTGCAATTCGCAGATTGAAGAAGCACTAAAGTGCTGCTCTTTCCTGTGCTGCCCAACAAGCCCTGAAGTGCATCCACGTGCAAAGTCGAAGCCAAAATCAGGCAGTGACTTGGAGGCTTCTTTGCCATGGCCAAAACCACGATGCGAGGATGATGTCTGCAATTTGTTCTTTGGCGAGGTGGGGCTGGGCATGTTACAGTGGACGGTGGTGATAGCTTATTCACCTTCGGGTCCTACAAACTACTACAAGCAGAAGAAAACTGGAGTTGCTTTGCGAATGATCCTGATGCTTACATATGCAAGCCACGCGCAACGGGTTCGCCGGCACCCGGATGAAATGTCAGGCACTGGTACCTGTACAAACACGAAAAGACCCTGCTTCCAGTCATCACGTTTTGCCCGCGTGTGCCACTTCGCTGCCTTCTGCATTCTGCAGAGGAACTTGGTGACTTCGTTCCGTGCTATGTTGAGCAGGGGTAGGGCCGAAAGGAAGCATCCTATGAAGCTCGAGAACTGCCTTGCTTTGCTTTTGCGGAACCGACCTGAAACACGAGCTTCGGAATTTATGACGACCATGTCCTCAAGCTGATCTGAAGCTCTTCAAGCTTCCGCAGCATGCGAAGAAGAGTGAGACCTGAGAGAGCCATGAGATTGCATCGAGATAGCACGGGGGTCCTTGTTTAGCGGGAATAGCTGGGACCGAGGATGTTTGAGCTCTGGGCTGGGCCAAACCTTTCCGTTGATGGCATAGATGCTGGAGTAGGCCTGAACACTTGGCACATTTGAGAAGGCTCAAGGAGAGTTTTCCCATGGCCTTGATCTGCAACCCTTTCTCGGCAGTGGCATTGTAGCTCGGGAACAGACCCTCCTCCTCGCAGCAGTGGGTGATCAAACCCGATCCACCTATGGCAAGTCATCTGCTACTAGAAGTAGTACAGCGCCTGCAGGTTGAGGATGACAACTCCAAGACCACCTTCTTGAGGTACAACTTCAACGCCCAACAGCTTTTCGCCCTTCTTCTTCTTCAAAGCGATAGACAGATACCTCGGGAGGTCTGAAGAACAAGCTATATGTGCCGACTGGAACTCTTGAGGGCAGCACGTGGGGTGCTCCAGGGTTATGCTTATCCTCCCTGCTTGGTGTAATTTTGCTAGAAGCTCCTGCCGAGAAGCGAAATACAGTGATGACAACTGACCACCTGCTACACTGGCCACACACTTTGACAGATAAGCCGTGCCGAGCAGACACACCCACCCAAACAGCTAACTTGCATCTAGTGAATCTAGTGTCGCATGTGCATTTCTCTTCCAGCTATGCCACTCTTAGTTCAAGGAGGAAGCCTTGTCGTAACTGCTACATGGCTAGTACTCAATAGTCTTTGTTCGGTAAGCGACTCCTCCGCGGAAGTCGGCAGGTATGAAACGGCGAAAACAAAACTTCGCACAACAGACAGCCTCGGCGAACTCATGTGGTGGACCCTGAAACCAGTCATTCCCAGTCATGCCAGTCCAGCTGACTGCCAGCGCCACTCCACGTTCGGCAAGCACACAGGCATGCAGTTTAATCCGGAGAAGACGTTGGAAGCCATAACACACGGACATTCAAATCCGGCTTCCTGAGCGGAACCTGTCTCATCATTGATGTTCACAACGCGATCCATGGGCTGGATTACCTGATTGGAGATATCGAGGCAGGTAATGCCATACTTGGAAAGAACTGAAAATCCCTTTGATCTAGGGCTTCGGCGGTGGCTTCAGTGGCTTGCGTACTGTTCCACTGCGAGATTGTGTCAGAACCAACGTCTTCGACAACCAGCAAGCCGTCCACCTTACACGTGAGCAAGCTCGCTTCTGCAACTTGGAGAACGCAAATTAAATGGAGCTGCTGAGCTACTGGTAAGGCCATAGGTGTCAAGTATGTGACGAGTCAACTCCGCGTATCTGTGTGACAAAAGGCTCCTGTTGCCACACCCTGACGGCAAGCCCTAAGCCCGGGATAACTTGCGGCAAAGACACGTGATTGAATCGAATGCCTGCCAAGCCGGCAGGCTTGTCAAAGGAAACTGTGTACACGTTCTTGTTCACCTCGTGGACCTCAAGTCGATTTGTCGTGGCACCTATCTTATAGAGCTTCAGAGATATCCGTGCACACGGCTGTAGCTGTGAAGCTATGCGGAACGTCCACCGCTCCTTCCAGAGATGTCCGAGTTCACGGTCCCCATAAAACATGTCCCGACAGACTATTGATCTCCTGCGGCTGCAGGTGGAGCCTCGGCTACACGTGACTCGAAACCCCCCCCCCCGGGNCGAACCCCCCCCCCCCGGTGTTTAAAGGAGCTACCAGTACAGCAAGCCAGTCACATGAGCCTCCATCTTCGTCTCGAACTCATCTGCATCTGCCTGCGAAGCAGCTTAGTCCGTAGTCCGTCGTGTCAGCCAAGCCTTGACGGCTCTGAGCACTCTTGGCCACGGGCATCGCTGCAAAGGCAGGAAAACATGGCTTCGAGCTGCGACCTTCAGTACTCTCAAGGAACTCCTCGTCTAGGCGAAGCCTGGCGAAGTCCGGCCTCTTAGAGGATGTTCAGCTGGAACCAAGCACCATGGCCAGGTCTTCTAGAGGACTTCTTCACACTTCTTGTGATATTGAGTCTGTCTCCCACTACGCTTCTAGTTGAATTCTGATGCCAGGGTCTCTAGGATCCCTCCTATCACTTCGCACTCCGTCGCACAAGGCGAGCCACACAGCATCACACAGCGGAAGGTAGCGACAAGATTTCTGCACGTAGGCTGAATACGAGGAGAAACTGTGATTGGGCCCGTGCACACGCTGAGAGTTCAGCCCAACCGTGCAGTGTAAAGGCAGGTTTCAATTGTGCTTTGCAACAGATGAGCCTGTGAGTCATTACAGCGCGACGGCCTCGCTTGCAAGAGGGTCCGACAGAAGGGAGAGGGATACAGGAAGAGGCACCTCGCGCATGGGCTTGTGCTGGCGACGTTTTCATCGCATCTTTTGCTCTGCTTGGATTGCTCCATCGAGTGAGGTGAAAGCACAGAGGCACACCGAAGGTATTCAAGCAAACCTTAAACAGGCTTTGCAGAGGGGAACCGAAGAGGTATCTGAACGCTTCCGAGGGAACGAGAGCAAAACAGCTTTAGCTGGCCAGCTGCACAAGTCCGCGACTGATCGGCCAGCCTCAGGCGTACCGTCGTGAAATGTCGGCCGTGTCCTGGAGAGTCTCGAGAAGCGAGATCCAGAGTTTCGAGTGGAATCGTGTGCAGGGCCCTCCCGAACCCCGATTTGAAACAAAACATGTCTCGACATCTAATCTACAGTTCTACAGCGGTCTGCGCCTTGGGAACTCGGCGCAGACCTTGGAACCAGCCACAACTTGAGAAGGACCTTCCTTCGACAGTGGAAGAGTCGAACTAAGGCGCCGACACCAGATCACTTCCGCACGCGTGAGAGGAAGGATTGTCGGCTCGCAGCTCCTGCGGCGGCAGCTCTCCCTCCCCAGGCTGACAGCACTTGCAAGAGAAGAGGTCAAGTCTCCTTGCTCCGCCTCCGTGGACTCGGAGACCTTCACAACGTGACTTCTCGAAAGCATCGAGAGAATAGAAGCAGACTTTCTCAGTTTACCCTCTGACATAAGCAAGTCATGCTCGCATGGTGCGCTTCGTCACCCGCAAAACGACTGCCTCCAGCAGCATCTCGGCTTTCTCGCCCTTATGCTGGGCAACCGCAAATCCGACCTGGTCGGAATAAAATTTTTGCCAACTCTGGGGCAGGGTTAAGACAGTCGACGTGGCTTTCGAGAATTCTGTTCTTAGTCAACGAGGCTCGACCGTCGCAAACGATTCCGAGGCAGTAAACTTTGGAGGGGAGTTCGGCTTTCATGACAACACGATGTCCGGAACACCTATGCTTGAGAGAGCACTCTCCCATGCATCCGCCGCAAAAAGCCTTTGCTTTCAGGCGGCCTCTCGCACGCTTCCTTTGGCGTGTCTGTCGCTGGCATGCGAGCAGCAAAATCAAAATCACTGGTTGAACTTCGTAAGGTTTGTGCTCTCTGCGCGGATTACACGAACTGAGACTTGTGGTCTGCTTTTAGGTTTCACGTTTTAATAAACTGCAGGTATCGAAGCCGCGAAGCTGTAGACCCTTGACAACTTCTTCAACGTGGGGGGCATTGCTTCCTCTGTCTTCGTATGATATTCCAAGAAGATGTCGCGCGAGCAACCAAACCTGACGGACCTCTGGGAGAGCATGGAACTGCCGCGCATCGCGGCTGACAGTGCTCAGCTTGATTCCCACATGCAGTCCAGTGAGTTGACAAAGTTGTCTCTGTACCTCAGGCTGTCTGTAGGAAAAACAACACCTCTCTCCACATCTGTGCTGACACTCGTGCAACAACACGATATGTCCCTCTTTTATTGCAGCCCACATGCATCATCCCCACCATCGACCTCTCTTCCAGCTTCAGACTCTTCACACGACATGTGCCCTGCCAAGCCTACATTGAAGCTTTCTCGTTTCACCATGATGGGATCCCGGACATCATGCTTGAAAAGACGATCAGCAGAACCATCAAAAGCTGCCAGCACCTGTCCGTGAGTTTCGGAGCATAGCGCAATCAGAGCACAAGCTTTCCGTGACCAGCGTCCACATCGGCTGAGCCTCTGGTCCCAGCCGAGTAGGAAGAGTCCTGCACATCCCGGTGCCCAGCCGACCATGGCCGCAACCTGTTCTTTGCACGCACATGTGAGAGCCGAGCACTACGGCTACGGTGCTCCCGCACTCCCGGAATGCTCCCGCACCTGACTGGCTCCGTTCAGGATATTGCAAAGTCCTTGGAAAGGGACAGGCTGGCAGCAGTCTGGCATTCTATAAGGACACCTCCATTCAGTAGCCTTCACATTAACGCCGATCTGGTTCGTGAAACTGTCGTACATCGGCATCAGCATACCAGGACATGGCATCCAAGCAGCCCAGGTGAGTGACCACACAGCCTGAAACAAGGACTATCAGACCTCCTCAATTGGCTGGGGTCTACAGCCTCCTGCTCACTAGTACTGCCTGATCAAATCCGATGCATAGCTCTCATTGGGCGCCTCCAGCCGCAGACCCCAAGATGATGGCCACGGCGGCGAAATGCGATGGCCGCATTGGAAGCTTCGCACGGAGCTGGAAGACCTCTCTTCTCCGTGGTGACGTATACTGCATCTCAGGCCCAGAGCCGAAAGAAAGGAGCCTTCACTCGAACCTTGAGGAGCCGATCCGACATCCTGGAGGCCACGGCTTTACACACAGCGGTCCACACCTCCTATATGCCTCATGATTGCGACTTTGCAGCTCTGTCCAGGAGATGGAGCTGCGGGAGGGCTCGGCTTCGAGATCACCGGAAGTGCCTGCCAGCTTGAATACAAGCGCTGTCCACTGCGAATGTTCCATGGTTGATGTTTTTCCGTGATCCCTGCACCTCTGGGCACAGCATCATCAAAGACCACTGAATCCCGTGGGGATGGGAGCATCAAGGGCTGCCGATGGCGCCAGGCACGCTCCTGGCTTGGAACCAACCACGCGGAGACTCCAAAGTAAAGTGATCTCGGTCACCTCAGCGTGACGCAAAGGCGCCACCATTGACTCGAGGTAGATCGGGTAGATGGCGATCACGGACAAGCCAACGCCTACTCGCGCAACGTCTCCAGACCTGATGAGATGTCTAAGCGGCTCTGGGAGACAACTGTTCTCGTCACGGGTGGCTTGAACTGCCATCAGTCTGAGCAACACATCCGGAGGAAGATTGTTCCTTAGATCATTGCCACCAAGAAGACACTGAGGACAGGCCTGCTCTTGCTGAAGCTGCACGACATACAGCAGTGGTCATGTCAGACAAGCTTCAGAATGTTCGACGAAACTCCATCACCATACAAACTCAATCCCATAAGGCAGAGCGTGGTAAAGAGGAAAAAGACAAAGGCAAAGCCTGACAACTTGTGAAGCTCGAGGTTAAGCATGCTTGCATATTTTGCATTATGCTTGCACCCATCGACACCAAGAAGCTAATAGCCAGGCAGATACTGAATCGCCGGACGCTGCGGTCCTCCAGCACCTCGTACATTGGCATGGTACACATCCTTAGGATCCGGCGGGTCCCACCACGGGCCTTACCAGCCTGTCTTACACCACTGCACTTCGACCAAGAAGCTGGAAGATCATGGACTGCATCAATGCACTGCCCATCGTGATTATACCGGGACCTTGCAAGAAACAGCTTGTCTGTCAGGATCAGCCATAGCCTCTTAGCCTTTCCTTTCTTGCAGCCAAAGTGCCAGCACCGAGCCAACAAAAGGAGTGGTGCGACGTCACTTCTGACCTTCGACTCTGCAAAGGTGCGATCTACCATGACAAGCTTTGAGCTGTTCCATGGCACACCAGCCTTGCAGCCGCCCAAACTAACCAGCGATAATCTGGTGTACGATCCCATGCAGTCCCCGTTTTTGCGTTCATTTCCCACCCCCGCGCACGGCCCCTTTTTAACCCCTGCTTTCTCCGCCCTGCCCCTTCGGCCCCCCCCTGGTGCTGCTGTTTTTTGGATTTTTTGCTGCACCACCAACACCCCCACCCCCTGTC
>BGNK01000339.1:187791-211752 GCA_003297005.1 Symbiodinium sp. clade A Y106 | reverse complement strand
CCCTTCCGCTTCCCCCCCCAAACGAGACTCAACATCCCTTTGTTCAAAATCCGCCCTCAGGGCCCTCCGTCCCTTGCCCCCCTCCCTCCTTCTTCTGCATCCGCTCGAGTTCTGACACTGTGCTGGTCTCCGGCAAGCCGAGGTTGGGCAGCGTAGTGTTAGAATTAAGGAGTTGGCAGGTCTTCGTGTATGGTCTGGCTTCGCATGAAGATGCTGACATCGTGAAAATTGTCCGGCGTAGTCGTTGATTTGCCAAGAGGCTGGAATGTGAAGATGGAGGCGATCAGGAGAACCAGATAGACATTGGCCTGAGATCGGGAGTCAAGAGTCAAGCAACCGACTCAACAATACACTGAGACCCATGATGAGAATCTTGCAGCCCAGAATGCGAACAAGATGCGGCCACACTCAGCGTGGAGCTGAAAGCGAGATACGCTGGATCCATCAAACAAATTGGGATGACCTGTGCAACGCGTGCTTTGTGCAGACTTTTGCATGGAAGGGACGTTTGACCCCAGTTTTCAGTTTTCCATAGGGTGACGAGGCACGAGTAGCATTCCCACGAAGACAGATGCTTTTTTTTTGACCGTTGACGGCAAGCCAGCAAACTCGGCAACGGGATCAAAAGCATCAGCGATCACCACAAAGTAGCCTCAAAGCCAGCTTGGAAGTGCGCACCAGCTGAAGGCGGAAGGCTGAGCAACGACCGAGTCATCACCAAGAAACCCAGCAAGGCCAGGCCAACAGAGCACCAAATGCTGCAATCAAATGCCTCGTGGGTGCACATCCACATCGACGTGTAATCACATAGCAAGCATTGGGATCTTGGCTAAGCCGCCCAACGAAGCAGTCGAGCCCACTTGCCAGGAAGACGTCCCATCAAGCCGCCCAAGTCAAAGACGTGCTGGCGCTCCTTGGGCAGATGCCCGGTTCCAATGTTATTACGAGTTGGTCACATCAATAGCTCGACAAGATTCGGCGGCAGCCACGAGGATGATGTTCGTCACGGCATTCAAGACCAAAACAAGCAAAGTGACACCTGTTGTGTCACGGACAGGCTCAGCAATGTGCCGTCTACATTCTGACAATGTACGTCCTGCAGCAATGTGTATTGCTCCGCCGAGCTCGTCCGCAAGAGACTTCCAAGTGAGAGATCTCCCTTTTCGGTACTCGGCACTCCTGCTGCTACAAGAAGCGATGATCCAGCAGCTGCCCAAGGAAGACTGAGCAATCCGGAACCCAAACCTCCGGGGAGAGAAAGCTGTTGCTTGTATATGCTTAGGTGCTTCACCACTGCTTGGCAAGGAGCTCGCATTGATCAAGTTCAAGGTCATGGCCTCACGGTGAGACCCTTGGGCTCAGAACCGCTCTGCACTCCTCTCTGCACTCTGCAGACCAGCAGCGGGTGCTGAGACCTTGCATGGCTGTGTGCCCTCCGACTCCTCGTGCTCGAGGAGTGGTGCCGAGATCTCACCAAAGCCGCCTGTCTGAGTAGTAGATCAGCAGATTCGTGAAAGGCTACATGGGGTGCCACATGGCTCCAGCGGTTCCGCGTGAGCCGAGTCACTCGGCAAGGACTGGCATCCTCTCGGGATCGACCCCAAGGGCTCCTGTCGAGCAGGAGACGCGTCGCAGACGTCGCAGGGGGCAGTACGACAACTGGTCCTCACAAGAATCCTCCGTCCAGGCCAGCGTCAAGGATTGCGGAGAGCCCTCGTAGCCTGCAGAAGCCACGTAACGGTGAACTGTTGTGCAGATCACCTGCAACCCGTGGATGCCAAGTTGCGAGAGGCTCCCATCGCCAAGGAGTGAACAGCCCAGACTCGAGCACACAGCTACAGTGGGGCATTTGTTCTCAGAACATGTCAAACCAGAAACCGATCTATTGCATAGCTATTTGGTTGATGTTCTACTGTGGCCTGTCACACCGGCTGCCAACAGTCCCTCCCATTCATCACTGGAACAAGGCGAAAGCCTCTACAGTGTCCCTGTCCGTTGAAGATGCCAGGCTCCACACACGGCTATTTTCGTGATCGTACACGGTAAAGTACTTCCTCGGGACAGGCGCTAATGAGATCCATACCTCCCAATGGGCAAGAAGGTTTTCGTCCGGGCCACTGAAGAAAGGGAATGCCGAACACGAAGAGTGGCCCCTGCGAGTTCCGCAAAACAGAGCTTCTGGTGAGACAGATCACCGGCATGTGTTGCCTTGGGTGGAGGAACGTCCAAGTTCATCAATGACAGGTTGCAGCCACCGAAGGATCCCTGCATGCTGCCAGGTGCTTGCACCAACGTGCGGAATGGAATTTCAACTTGAGCATTTGCGGCTAGAACTTGATGCAAGATACAGGCCTCGGATGTGTAGTCCTTCGGCGATAGGCTAAGAATTTTTGGCTTGCCGTTGGGACCACCTGACAGCCCGCAACTACAAATCACGACTGAAGACACAGATGGGAAGTCATGCCAGCACGGCGGACAGCGAAGCCCAGGTGCGGCAACGAATCCTCGGAACACCATCGAATGAAAGCCTCCTTCTGCTCACTGCTCATCTTCGCAACATATCTCATACCTTTCCTTTTATTCACATTGCTTCACAAACTGAGGTCTCTGCTAGGTTGGAGCAGTCATGTCCCGAACCCAGAAGCCTTTCAAAAGAGGCTTGCAAGCAGCTTAGATTTGGGATGCAACCCGTTCAGTTTGGCATAAGTGCATACGTGTACGTGTGTATGTGTGCGCGCATGTGTGGATTTTGTGTGTGTGCGTGTGTGTCTCTATAAGAGGTGTGTGACCTTTGTTTCTCTCTGCGAGTGTTGCTGTGTGTCTATGAGTGTCCGTGTTTCTCTGCATGTCGGAGATCGGTGATTGCGCCCGGGTGACCGGTGCGGTCCCATGCTGATGCAAGGGACCGAAGCAGCCAAGTAGCCCCTCCAGCCGGGCAATGATGTCTGATGGACCTGCTGTCGCTATCCACAACTCGCGTCTGAATGGTATGTCGGGGTACTTGAAGGCAGTCCCGCGAGCCTGCAAGTTCGGAGGTGCCTGTGTCCACTGCCACTCGGCAACCCTGACAAAGCTTCCTGAGTCCAAGCTGCCACACTCGATCAAATTGTTCAGTAAACTAACCAGCTTGGAGGCTGAGCTTTGTCTCCGAGGTAGATATCCTGGATCTCAACCTCCACGGATGAAACAATCAGATCGTACAACCGTGTCACAATTTTCAGGTCTAGTTCCTGCCTGCCAATAGCCTGCAGCCCCGACGACATTCACCCAGTACAGCTCTGACGCCATGTGCTCCTCATCATGTCGGAGTACGATGCTTGAAAACAAACCTTTGCAACAGCTTGCGCTTCCTCTTTGATAGCTCCAAAGGTGATCTCAGACTTCTCTTCATCGGAGTCTGACAGAAATACAGAGAAAAGGGGCTGCCTGAGTGTCAGTCAGAGGCGGCACCAAGCACCAAAGTTCACCGAGGTGCACAGCAGCACAGCTCCGGGATGAACATCCCTGAACACTGCTAGAAACCAAGCCAGGACGGAGTGTGAGAGAGCCGGACTCAGAGGCGAGTCCGAGTCCGTCTGTGAGTTCGTGAGGTCGCAGAGTGAATGTGGGAGTCACAGATAGCCAGGGGCCAGGGGTGAGAAGTGAGAAGTGAGAGGGAAGCTCTTGAAGTGTGCTCTTGGGGCTCGGGCGCTAGCACACCTGCGCCATGTAAGCGGCTCATGACGCTGAACTCGTTGGACTGGCAGCGTAGCAGCGTAACAGAAGCTCAAAGGTCGCCCGACGCTCTGTGCCCGGGCCTGTGCCATTGAGTCCAGTGCGAGGCCAAGCACCCCATCGAAGGAGAAGGTGGCAAAAGGCGTGTAACTCTCGTCCTGATGCAAAACATGTGATGCTCGTGACTTGGACTTGCTGGGCCATCGTGAAACTGAGGTCTCGGCAAGCGACGAGATGAAGTTGCCTTTGGAGCATGCGGCCCCAACCTGGTCTCGAAAAATTCAGGCAGAAACCGGCTGCATGCTGCGAGCACGGACCTTGTGCACCTACGGTCACGAACTGCCTCGATCCAAAACGTTTCTTGCTGCATCCGAGTGGCACAGATGGAGTCCGTGAAGCACTGTCCAGTAATCTTTCCGGTGCCGAATGTAATGGTAATTTCGTCCTCAACCAGTGCAGCGAACAACAGTGACGGTTTGTACAGTGCACAGCCGTGCAAGCAAGCCATTCCCAAAGTTCAATCGACCAGAATGCATAACACCTTGTGCAAGCATGCAAGGCGTGTTTGCTTTGTCGGAGTATGCAGCGGTCCGCCAACATCCCGTGAGAGACGTTGCTGCCATCGCAATTGATTGCACTGATCTCAGCATACGAGTACATGAAAGACGAAAGTTCCGGACCGACATACATGTGGTGTGAAGTACTAAGGACTAGGCTCCATCGCTTTTCCTCCGACAGGAAACAAACAACAAACTCGCACTGCAAAGACCAAGGCTTGCAAATGCGACCTGGCCTATGATCGAACCGTCGATGGCTGGTGCAGGCCTTACATCATTATGATGACACCAACTGCACGGCACGAACCGAACAGAAGATCGCGGCATCGCTGGAGCAATCACTGCCAGGAACCTCATGGTGACCCACTTTGCATCAACAGGAGGGAAGAGGCAGACAAGGCAGACCATCGGCCCACCTAAGGCCAGCACTATGAGATTTCCGCTCCCAGTGTCAAAAACAACTGAAAACTCCTGGCGAAAAGATATGCTACTCACACACAAAGACAGAGAGGCAGATCGCGCCTGTGGAGGGTTTCCGACCTGCCAAGAAGAGATGGCAAACAAACGTCAAAGCACTAGTCACTAGTGAACACCCGCACCTGTATGGTGCCAAAGTATGCCATCTTGTGCTGCACGCTGCTCTTGCTGGCCTGCGAGCTCTCAACCCTGGTACTTTCACACATCTTGCATGGACGGAACTTTGTCATGATTGTCAAGGCCTCCGCATGCTTCCTCACTGTCGCAACTGTCGCAACTCGCTTGTGCAGCGCGACGGACACGGAAGTCTGCCAAATCCAGCAAGCTTCCAACCATCGCCAGCACAATAACAAAATCGGACAGTTGAGAAATGGTCGTGCAGCGCAGTGTCGATTACAGTGACGACGAGGCAGCCTGAGTCGCCGAAACGACCCATAGCCCCAGCAACGCTGGGGCCCAGAAATTCGCTAAGCGAAGCATCCTGAGCTCCCGTTTCACACTCCAGCCCGCCGGTCCGGAGCCGATTTTTGTAGCAAAAGCACGCACACACACACACACATCACCCATAAGCTGCAGACGCTCACTACCGAAAGGAAGCAGGTGCTGGTGGAGGGATGTGCTTTTGCAACCCCACCAGCCCTGGGGGATTGAGCAACAAAGCGGCATGTTTTGGATGCATTTCGCGGCCCATGGTTCTATTCCAAGCCACCACACAGAACTCCGTTCATGCACTCGCAGAGCAGATGTATGTATGCATGTATCTATGCATGCAGGCTTGCATACATGTATGTATGTATGAGTTTGGGATCCAACCCTACACGACTTAATCAAACGATGCATTGTCCGTCGGATGCCATACAAACCCAATCCGAAAGCTTTGCAACACTCGGCCATGCCGAACGCGACTCTCTGTTGTCTGTGGACAACGAACCTACTTTCTGTGCTGAGCATGAGCACAGACGAGTCCAACCACTCAAACACACAATCGGATGAAGGGTAAAAACCATTTCGGCTGCCTGCTCAAACTCTACCAATGGAGGGAGTGCCTGGCATAATTAACACAAATTGATCTCCTGCGACATCGTTTTCTCTTGTTTGGCGAAAAAACCAGGCCATTCAAGCACACATTTTTGAGTGCGAACAATTTCAATCTTGTTGATGCTGTAGCCGCCTGCACGCTGGAGGCTGCATGACACCACCCGAACCAACAAAAAAACGACTGGCCGCCAAGCCTGTCGTCCGCTGGTTGGGCTGAAGCAACTGAAAAACTGGCCCGAAGGCCACGCCACAGTATGAGCAACAATGAGTTGTCTCGGTCCCTCTTTGCTGCTCGACACAACCCATTGAGAAATCACTACCACAAAATCAAATTAGTGCCGGCGAAGACCCCAAACAGTATGGACGTAAAGATAGGAGAGACACATGCTATAGTACAGTATTTGTTATGGTGTCCTGACGTTTGGGGAAAATCAAGCAAAATATCATGTTGTTGTTGTTGCCGCTTTGACGTGTTGCTTTTCTTGTTTGTCCTGTGCCGCCATGCACATTGTGAAGTAGCACGGCGAATACACTAGAACACCGTGTAGAATGCAATACCACTTGACAAGTATGACATAACATAGTGTCTAATTCTTCTTCTTCTTATCTTCTTCACCCGTCGCAAGAGAGTCTCTCGCGCTACGGAAGGCGGAGTCATCCGGCATCTCTTGGATGCATGCCGATTTTCGGCACCCTTGATGGTTTCCTACGCCCTTCGCTGATTCTTCAACTGGCAAAAGACACTCTTATAGGAGCAGGAATAGGCCCTAGATGCTTAGAGCACAAAAATAATCAACTTCTCTGGAACCGCTCGGCGTGACCGCCCCTTAAGCAGCGGATTCCTGGAATCAGCCTCCGGGATGCTTAAAAGCGCCGTGTAGGCAACAAACAACTTGGGGTGTTTGGAAGAAAGAGGATGCTTCAGTATCACACATTAAAAGCAGGGCAAAAGGATTAAGGCTTGGGCTTCGGGCTCGAAAGGTATGAGGATTAACCGACATGCGCTCAAACAAAGATAAAAACTTGAGCACCTCCCTTGATCCCGACTACGAGTGCAGCACAAAAACTCTTCACTCATCTGACTGCTACGGGGGCATGCCGAGCAGACTACAGACACCATCGTCTGTGACATGTATCAAAGCATCTGGAGCAAAGAGCGCTGACCTGAAATGCCGGAGTCGCGCGTGGGTCCTGTGATAAATCACTGCTGTGACAACAAACCGTTGCGAAACGGTGCGCAAGCCACAACCAGAAAATTGGAGAACGTAAACCGAGGGTGAAAGCTCGTCTGTGATGAACCTTATTTCTCTCAGAGTTGAACCTATTCATCTGGATTGGAAACACGTCAAACTCACTGCTGCAGAGTGTGTGAGCGGCTTGCTGGAGCGCAACCGGAATGCCTTCCCTAAATCTCTCTGAATCGCACCAAGTCGTCACACTTGCAACTTGGTTTCCATACTGCGCCTCCAGAAAGGAGGTTTCTTGCCGACAAGTCCATGACTTCTCAACAGTAACTTGACATTTCTGTTGCATCTGTTTAAGTCAGTGGATGCAGGCTCGATTAGAATCCGGCGCTGATGTTTCACACTCCTTGCAGCATTTAGCTGGATGTTGTCGTCATCATTTTTTTCTTTGCAAAGGGGTGTGGGATGCATTTTAGTCCAGAATTGACCTGGACGGTCAGGTCGTCAAAAAACCACCGAACCGGTCCTAACATTCAAGTGCAGGCATATTCCCTGCCCACCCAAAAAAGCCGGATCGGATGGATGAAACTGCTGCACGCATAGGACAGAAGAAAGGCAAGAGCGCAACAATGTATTGAAGCATCGATGTTGGACCAACTGACACCCGGGAGTTTGGTCTAGAGCCACACGAAGAAAACTAAACATCCCTTGAAGTCTTCCCTCACTTAAGCCTCCTGAAAAGTCGAAGCTCCTAGACTCCTTTTAGGCCTTGAAGCCGCCGTACGACATGAACGTGCTCACCACTAGGGTTAAAAACGAAGAAAATTAATTCATACCTGGTCCCCTTTAAGCCAAGTCCCTTTCAGATTCCCCTTTAAAGCCCTTCAAGCCCCTTTCAAGCCCCTTAAAGCCCTCTTTAAGCCTCTTTTAAAGCCCCTCAAAGTTCCCTAAGCTGTGGTTGTGGTCAAAGTCGTTTTGTGAAACTGGACAAAGAGCTCAAGCTCCAGAAGGCTTTGCGGAGCCGCTAGAGAATCCCTTGCTGAGTTGTAGAGAAACTTCTCAACATATTCGGTTGTTGGGAACTCATCATCAAGTTTCAGGTTCACATTCGAATTTTAATGCATTCATCTCATGTCCAATCCAGTTTAATCCGTCAGCACGTGTGAGAGAGTTGCCAACTCAAACATTTGGACTCAGACAAAGCAGGATGTGCCTCCGAATGCGTTTTACTGTTCTGCCTTCTCACGCGCCGGTTGGCAGGAACTCGAGACGGACGCCTTCTTGTGGGGTGGTAAGCACGTTTTTGTTCATTCTGACTGAAAGAGGGGAAGTTTTGTTTGAGAAAACAGTTGGAAGGAAGCTTCCAAGGCTTTAGGGGACCTTGGGGAGCTTTCAAAGGGTTGGAGAGCTTTCAAAGGGCTTGAAGGGACGCTTGAAGAAGTGCAAGCATGCATGAATTCGCGAAAATGTGCACGAAACAAGTCAAAAAAACAGTTCCAACAGTGTCGCCTCCAAGTTGATCTCGCTTGGTCTGTTCGAGCTTTCTCTTGAACAGCACTTTTCTAGTTTCCACCAGACTGCGAGGGACTGGCAGGGTATGCTGAATCTGAGTGCATATCAAGCNTCGCCTCCAAGTTGATCTCGCTTGGTCTGTTCGAGCTTTCTCTTGAACAGCACTTTTCTAGTTTCCACCAGACTGCGAGGGACTGGCAGGGTATGCTGAATCTGAGTGCATATCAAGCCGGTACATGCGGCTGCGATGCACCGGAAGCTTTTAAAAGAGCAGCGTAACAAAAAACTTTTCACGGAATGCAAAAAATTCCACGGATCTCTGTTTCCTGAAACATCTACATCGCATTTCCTCTATCTGGTGTGTCCTGTGGCAGAAAAGAAGAAGTGAGATCTTTACGATTGAGATATCTCCGCACAATGTCATGCAAAAGAAGCACAATGAACATGTGAGCAGCTCGGCATTCTTCTGACACTTCAACATCGTGGTCTGCCAGACTCACGCAGCGCCTCTGATTCTGTTTGTAACTTTTGCAGATTATTTGTGGATTGGGTTGGACGGTGGTCGCAGATTTTTTGCAGATGGAATTTTGGATTGCAGATTTTTTGCAGATTGCAGACACAGTGTGGTTTAATGTTTTTTTGGAGTTTTCATGGCATTCTTGGCAAATTTATACAGTACACAAGTGTGTATTTCAAATAAAAATCTCACAATAAGTGAGTATGCCAGTATCACATACACATTAAAATAGAAGTGTTTCTTTATTTTATTGTGTGTGTGTGTGTTGTGTGTGTGTGTGTGTTTAATGCATCTCCAGAAATAGATGTACATATATACACGCACAGAAACATAAGGCTGCTGTAAACACAACGGCTGGTTGTACGATGAAGCCCGAAGCGAACCACCAGTCCAGGGCATCTAAGAATCCAAGAATGTAAGGGCAACTTTCAAACAGCAAGTTCAAAGCACCTTCACACACTTGGGATATGTTCCAACAGCAAAAAGACTCAGCGAATATCATGTATGAATATGTGCAAACTTCATCTGACATGACTGGCACATCGCATGGCGTCTCTTGACTTTCATGGGCGCAGTCCTCAGGGTTCACCGGCATATCTTTTGCATGAATTTGTTTCGGTAACCAAGGCAATTCCAGCTGTTTCAGCTTCTTGCAAAGTCCTTCGAAGATCACGACAGGGTGCGCGATGTCTTGCAGCTCGTTCGTGCTGGCTGAGTGTTGCTCCTTATCGCAGGTACTGGGACTTTCGAGGTTTGGGCGCACCAATGAGGACAACTGGATCCATGTCGGTATGTTTATGTTGGATCTTAGTTTGCAAGCTGTCTCGAGCTTATCATTCAAGAGGTTTTGCCTGATCACACATGGACCGTGTGGACTATTCCCGAAGGATGATGTGCACCTTTGCCAAAGTTCCTTGGGAGGACTGCTAGGCTTGTCTCTCTTTCGGCCGCAGTAAAGGTTGCAAGCTCCAGCAACAGTACTGGCACGCGGCCGCAGCGGATCGCCTGCTCCGAAGCTTCAGGATGTCAAGTACTCGGTCAAACAAAAAGCCCAGGGCAGTTGGATTGCCCCCGAGCGACGTTCTCAGCAAGCTCTATTTCCCAACATCGATGGATGTCGGGCATGTAGTTCCGTGAACATGCGCGTTTCGCAGTTGTTCCGTGTGAATCATTATAATTATGACGCATCCGTGTTGTTCAACTTCAGGTGGGAGTTAGACAAGAGACCGCAGCTACGACAGCAAAATCCACTGGTGAGCAGCTGAGACAGGGCTTTTCTGATAACGATTTTCTGAGAAGACCGACAGGGGAGGTTGATTTGCTGGCTCTGACATTGTAATGTGTCTGCTCAGAGCTCTGATCAAGAAGTAGCTGCGCGTAAGCACCCGGGGACGGAGATAGCACAGAGGGGATGAAGGAGATGACATTGACATGCAATGGTGCTTGGCTCAGGTCCAGCTTCCTTATGTCATCAATCATTCAACTGGTGAGGTTCCGTGACATGTGCTTCGTGGTGCAGCGATGATGAAAGCGTAATGAAGTCTTTTTTTCAAACTGCAGTGCTGGGTCAGCCATGATAACTTTGTCAGGTGATTGCGCAATCAAGCGCTGTTTACCTCTATCTGGGCCGGATTCTGGGGCTTGGCGGCGCCACTCACCAGGACTACCCTCTTTCGTGCTCTTCAGCCTTGTTGAATCAGGATCAGGGGCGGGTAGAGCCGGACATGCAGGAGAGCTTGTGATGCTGTGAGCCCCGTTCTCAGGAACAGATGGCCAACGAGCAGGCTGGCCTATGGAACATTTCAACATCTTTCAGTCTTCTCTCAGTGTCATTGTTTTCTCCGCAGAAGGAGCATCATGTTCGCGAGAGGTGCTGTTCTACTTGTACGGGATGTGGATGGAGATTCGAGATCTGGCCCGCTTGACATGTATTAAGCATGGGATGCTTCAGAATTATTGCCGGCATGCCGTGGGCGTCATGGCTCAGTTAGCCTAACATCGGCGAATCGTGGTCCTTTGTTTTTGGGTTTAGAACTTGCGAATGCCCGCTCCTTTTGCAAGTTCTCTCCCCGTCAAAGGCCCCGCTGCTTTGGGTGCCGGATACACGCACAAAAGCTCCAAAAAGACGTTCGGACCGGGCAGAGTGCTACCTCGCGTCTACGTCTGCATCGCCTTGTGAGTCTGCTCAAGAGCAAAGGAGGAATTGTGTTGAAGCGATCGGCTCAGGTAGGGTGCCTTCGCACGCTTTGTACCAGTGAAGTCTTTTGGTCTACATCTCGTTTAAATGAGCACTGTCGCCCACCTCGAGCCTCCCAGGAATAGCCTTGAGACGTGCGGCAGCAAAGGACAGATTCAAGAGTTACTCACACTCATGAATCCTTTGGTGGGGTGTCGGAGTCCCATACCTCGACCGGTCTATTGGTGTTCGCCCAGTTGGGTTTTTGGTTTGTGACCAGCAGTAGATTTTCTGGTTAAGGCTAAGTTTTTCACGATCTCGGTATACCTGATTGCACACTGCTTTTTGGTTTAGGGTTTGCCGCAGCGCTCTCACATTTTGTGTGTTCTTGCCGCCCCATGCTCTTTGTCGGGTTTCGTGTCTGGTGCTTCCCGCTCGGTTGTTGGGTTGCGTTACCACATTCTAGGTTTGACGGGCCCAATCATTGTGGCTTTTTCGTTTTTGGCATGTTCAGTGCCTTTTCGGGAACGTCGCCAGGTCTATCCCTCCTACACCAGCAGGCTGCCTGAAACTTGCTGGAGAGTTCACAGCTGAAGGCTTAGAGACTTTGTGTGGTGTCCAGGACAGAAGAGAGTTTTCGATCTTCGCTGGACAATCATTTCTCAGGCACTGGCACATAGAAAGATGTAGCCGAGTCCTCACAGCCCTGGGATTTTCACACGCACGCTGGCTGTTCTCCGCGACTGTGGTACTGCGGGATTCTAGCAGCTTCTTTGGCTCTTCGATGGTCTTTTTGCAGCTGCTGCGTTCACAGGAAGAAGATACTTGAAGCAGCATTTCAGAGCAAAGCACGACACACTTCCATAGAGAAGTCTTAGAGATGGGCGGGGCCGGAGTGTGGCTGCCAAAGCCCGGAAGCCTGCAGCGCTGCAGGGCGCTGAAGGGCAAACAGCTGCAGGTGATAATCGATTTTGACCACACGATTACAGGCTTTCGGAATCCTGATGGCTCCAAAATGGCCCAGTGCCACGATGCCATAGAACATTCCTTGAGGATGCCTGACCAACTGCGTGCGGATTACCAGAAGCTTTGGCAAGACCAAGAGGAAGGCCTTTCAGCGGGCAGCTGGACGTGGCAGGAATGGTGGAGTCGTAGCCACAGTCTTTTTGTCAAGCACGGTCTGAAGGCCTCCTTGCTCTCGTCGATTGTGGCAGAAAGTGGTATACGTATTCGAGAGGGTTTCGTAGAATTCCTCCGGCTGCTGCGGGAACATCATGTGCCAGTTCTTGTTGTCTCAGCTGGCATCAGTCAGATCATCGCCGAAGTCTTGCGGCAGACAGGAGTCAATCCTGAGACAGTCCAGATCTGTGCGAATGACATGGTATTCGACGACGAAGGAACTGTGACGCACTTCACCACGCCTGAGATCACGCCGGACACAAAGTGTGAAATCGGGAGGCTGCAGGATGCCTACTTTGCTGAGATCGGACGGCAGCACGTGGTAGTAATAGGCGACAGTATTACAGACTGTGATGTGATCAAGAAGGTGGGTGGAGTGGAGTTGATGCTATTTGTTGGTTTATACAATGTGGAGCGGGCCAACTGGCAAGCCTTCCAAGCTGCCTTTGACATCCTTCTCAGTAATGAGGCTTTGGCACCAGAGGAAGACTTGGACTTCCGGCCACTGATTGAGCTGCTGGAAGTCATTCTGGGCTCCAGGCTCTCCGTCTCCGACCCCTTCCTGCAGCAAGTTTTGCCCGGTCCGAGTGGCGAAATGCAGATTGAATGAGTATTGAAATTGTTTGGTTTGCCGAGTCGAGGGCTCGGAACTCTGTTCGCGACTATGATGTTCGACTTCTCCTACCGTTGACTCAAAAGGGCGAACTCGGTGCGACGAGCTGAAGACCTAAGACATGTACGCTTTCGGAACTTAGACTTCCTGTTGCTCTGGCTGTGTCCAAACGACTGCTGCTAAGTGTCGACTGGATGGTTAGCAGAATGCTACCTGCAGCGGCCTTTCGATGCCACCCAAGGTGACCAATGGATTTTTCTTACGTATCGCTGCATGATGTGGCATACGTCCGGAGCTAGCTCCTTCGATCGCTGTTTGCATGGGCTGTGATCGAATGTGGTTTAGCCACCATACCGGTGTGGGAAACAGTGTGAAGCTCAAAATGCTGTGCAGGTGTGTCCGCCCACTACGAAAAGCTGGAAGCATGGCTGAGGCTGCTGCAATGCGGTCTGAGCATGAGCTTGAAGTAGTCAGTCTGATGGCGCAGAAGCTACGTACGAGTGACCCACTTGCGATAGGTGCTGATCCGTGAGTGAAGCCTTCTGTCAATTTTCGTAGAGTATTTCAGCACTGCAAACCCATGCAACATCACATCTAGGATCTGAGTGCAGCCGCAGCAACAGGGGACGTGCTTATGACGTAAGCTTCTGATCCCGTGCTGGCTGTACTCGCTTACGCAAGCACAACTGCTGCCCGTCACAACCCTTTGTGTGAGTACCGGTTCATTGCCGCTCGCCTAACTGGTGCATTCTTTTAAAGGGTGAAGATGGAGCGGAGCATTCTCAAGTCGCGGACTTACTCGGTTTTCCATGGGCCAATTGGGTAGTGCTCCTCACAGCTCCGATTATGAGCGTGCAGGGTATCCTTGTTGTTTTTGACTACTATGTCACGAACCATGCTCAGCCATGCTTGGGTTCGTCTGTTCCCCGCCTATCTTCACTCACTTCCCCGCTCCGACTGCCTCACTCGAGACAAGTCCCATGACTGTGCTTCTCCAGTTGCGCCGGATGGCTTGTGTTTTCGAGCAGGCGAAAAGATGCTCCTTTCTTTGCGAGCTCAAGGCCCTGCACAGCCGACTTTCATGCCGGTGCCCCAGGTGATGACTTGCCACTTGATGTGTAACGGATGGAACAGAAATGCCGCGGAGAGAACAGAAATGCCGCTGGAGCTAGTTCAGGTCTGGGAGATGTTGGACCAACAGGAGTGCATGGCTCGCCGTGGGCCTAGGCAACTCTTCGAAATGGACCTTTTCTATGGCGCAAATGCCGGGAGACAGTTACACCGACCAGGACAGGAGTAGGACTCCGCTTTTTGGCCAAGCGGCGAAGGGTGCAAGTGCTTTCTTCTTCAAGTCTTGAGGAGGAAGAGGGCGGGGAGGTGTCTTCAGGTGTCCCTTAATCCGACGGCTGGCGCCGGGGAGAACCCAAGACAGCTGTGCCTTGCTTAGTCAAGGCTTAGTCTTGATTGTTTATGTGACCAGCGGCCAGCGGGTGGTCGGGCGTGCGTGCATGTATCACGGGATCAGCCGGAGAGACAGAAATGGGGACGAAGAGTTGAGTCTTCATGCGCCTGGCAAGCAAGCATGGGACGAAGGGTGGCAACCTTGCACGATGTGCTGAGGTGCGTACGGCTTCGCATCTCCACTTGAGGATCATGCTTGCTTGAAGGCAGGTTTCTTGACATAAACACGGTACAATTCATAGTTGGTTGTGGCGCACCCGTCTCCGCTGGCAAGCGTACGGTCATGAATCGACTTCAGCGAACGGTTCATCCAGGGTCGGCGAGTTTATGTCTCCGTGTCCACGACTTGCAAAAAGTTGCACCCTGCAGGCTTTTTATCAGCGGTTTCGAGAGCTTCCCGAATTGGAACCGTACTTCGCCAGCGGAGTCTTGGCCGTGTTCAGATTGAACAGGCACTGTGCGTTCGGCATGGGTATAGACTTGTTGATTCCCGCCTGAGGAGACTACACTTTGCCAATGAACAACAAGATGGCCTTTTACAAATGATTGGTTTATCGATAGGTCCTGTGTGGATCTTGCATCTGCATTCACCATCAGTTATCAAGGCCACAAAGCGCAATCAAAGCTAACTTGCGCTTTGTTGGTCAGCATCTGTCGAGACCTGCGGGACACTCACACGCAGTGTACCCTAACAGATTCGGTTTCAATCGAAAAGTCGCCAATGACTGCCCTTCAGCCTGCAGGCATCACACGAACGGGGCACGGACAATATACTGCAGACGCCTAGTGTTGGCAATCCGCGAGAGCATGCCAGACGTCCTGCTTGCCTAGTCTGGCTCTGGACAGCAACACTGCACTTTGATTTTTTTGCTGCATGTTCCCGGAAAATTGGCGAAGCTCTTCGCCAGTTTCCACGAGACGCTGAAGGAACTACGCGACCTCGAAAAATCAGTCCAACTAGCGGTAGGCTTTAGCCAAAGAGACTCGAGATGGAAAGGTGCTTCTCAAAGCGTGTCCTCAACTCGGCCAGCGATGGCAGGAAGCAATGATGGTTCTTCGTGACCACCGAGTCCTCTGATCAACATGGACGCCTTTTGAAGGTTTGATGCCGTGATGCCTCCACCGATATTTCTCCCCCCGCGGCACAGGCCCCGACCTTTGAGCGTGTTTGAGTTTCATGCCACGCATGGCATCAATTTTTTTAAGCATTGAACCTCTGCCTGATGTTTTTAACTTATCCCAATCGTCCAAGACTGCCCGCTCAACTTCAGAGCATGCAAGTGCCAGGTTTCCAAACCCAGGTTTGAACAACTATTCAAGAAATACGGGGTTTGGAACCCAGGTTCAACTGCACGTTCCGAGACTGCCGATGCAGTAAATGGAGGATTGCCTTGTCCTGGCTCGTGCAGCTGTTAGATCCCCTGTGTGGCGCTTCTTCGGCGCCCGTGCCGACCACCCAGACACAGTAGAACGTCCCGATGTCCTCGTTCCAACCATGCTGCGGTTCGAACTCAGGTTAGTTAGAGAGATGCCTGACGGCGACGGGGTGGAAGCTCCGGAGGTTGGGCGGCCTGTCCAGTCGGGACAAGACCCAAGCATCTGCTTCTGACAGGCCCAGGAGGCCGCGGAGGCCCCAGAGGTCCCGGAGGCCCCGGAGGCTGTGGAGCCTGAGAATGGAAAGAAGAAAAAAAAGGAGAAGAAGGCAAGCTAAGCCAAGCTAAGCCGCTAAGCGTTTCCCATGCAGCACGCAAGGGGGACCTGAGACTGGGCTCAGGAGAAGAAGGCCGAAGTCGTCAAAGACGAGAAGATGGGCCAAGTGAAAGTCGAGGTGCCTCAAACCAAAAGCGGACGAGGCCATCCAAAAGGACTTTCTCTGCTCTTTCTGCAAGGATCTCGACTGGATTTGGATCGGTGGCGCAGAGGTTCGCCACGCTGTAAAGTCTAGGAGACTAGGCTTCGTCTTGAGCTGATCTCGAGGATGCGCGAGACCGAGAAGCTCTCGAGCGTGCCAACATCCGGTCTGCAACTCGGAACCCTTGGACCTTTGAGTTGATTTAAAGCTTGGCTTAAATGTTGGCTGCCAACACATCCACAGGGTCAAGCGTAGACGAGCTACGAGCAAAACGTAGAACGAGATTTGCATAGGCATTCAGCGAATGTCGTGCCGTCCCCTTTGTTGGTGTCCTTGCATGCCTCTGCCATGACATGGACGCGCTGCTGCTGCAAGAAGCTGCTAGGGCTGAGGCAGTGGCACGACTTCAAGAGGCCGGATGGATGCCACGAGTGTTGGTTGACCCGAAAGTTCGGATCTTCGGCAGCGGAGCTTTTGAGCTTGTCGTGGAGCGTGTCCCGAATGCTCCCGAGGAGGCGCGTTCCCCGATCGAGGCGTGGAGGGCCCGCGATGCGGCGCTCGCATCGGAGAGGGCAGCGAAGGACGGCACGCGTGGAAGTTTTAGTCGGGGTTCTTGTGGGCACGCTTCTCGGGGCTGTGAGCGAGCTGTGCACATAACTTGCAGGAAGCGGCCCTCACTAAACTTTGCGAGCAAAGGCAGCAGCTGGTGGAGCGCATCAATTTCTGCAAGCAGCAGGAGCATGGTCGAGTGGGGAACTTCTGTGAGAATATTCAGCATCCAGTGCTCGGAGGATTCGCGATGGTGGCCTGAGGCCGCACGTCTCCAAGCGACTTTGAAGCATTCCAATGTCTTGTCTCGCAATTGATGCAGCAGAGCTGGAGACTTGCCAAGCCTCTGAAGCTCAGTAACCACCGTGTAGGTGTCACCAAGGCCCAACTGGCTGGTGTGCAGCAGGCCGTTCAGGCCATTGAGCAAGAAAAGGCCTGTTGCTTCCCTGGCATTTTTTACACTTCCTGCATTTGCACCGTGAGAGCGGCGGGCTGCCATCTGCCAGGCAAGATTTCAGCAGGTGCAGGAGCAGAAGGCTGATCCCTGCAGCCGTTTCACCAACGCGCTGAAGGACCACTTGCGGCAGTGCGAAAACCGCCCCTTGGCTTGAAGCTGCTGTCTTGGATGCTCCACCTTCCAGTCCCTTCTCCTGGTCAAGCGGTTGAGTGCAGAAAGGGTGGATCGAGCATTCCCAAACACACTCGTGCATGTTGTGCAGCACTATTGCTGCCCTTTGTGTCACTGTGCTGCAGGCACTTGTCCCATGGCCCATCTGCACCAGCAGCCAGTTCTCATCCGAGAGTGGCGCGAGCTTGTGCTGTGACTGGGTTCGAACGGAGGAAGCTGCACCGTTTTTCCTGTTCTTACCAGTAGCGGCTGAAGCGAGGGAATTGAGGGGCTTGAGCCTTCCGGCCAAGGTCGAGAATCATCCGAAAGTCCACCCAGGTGCATCGGTGCATGCTGTGGGTGACGGATCGCAAGAGCGTCGTACACTGCTGTTCTGTTGGATGAACGCATGTGTGACCCGAGTGCACTCTGTTGGCTCTTGATAACTCATAGGCCATGTCATAGGTTACATTCCTGCTTGAGACGACCGATTTGCCTCCTTGTTCTGCCGTATATGCTTCTGCAGAGCAATGGTGGCGAAGCTGAAGACGACACCGGGGCCCGACAATTGCCAGACGTGGAAGACATTCCTGGTGATGTGCCTGTGTCTGGCTGGTCCGGCAGCGAGCTGGAAATCCGAGAAGCACTGTTAAGATGGTACGACTGCGAACGCCGTCGACTGCCTTGGAGAGGGGACCCGCCTCCTTGGAGTGAAAACAAGGCCAAGCTGAGGTCTGAAGCTGCCAGGAGAGAGTCCTCCAAACGCTGCCAGCCTTTGTCGAAGTTTTTCAGGTTGAAAGCCTCTCCCCAGGGAAGCGGCGAGGTCCAAGTTATTGATCTGGACGAGTCTGCAGAAGCTGCAGGGGGTTTCCCGCGGAGCGCCTATGGGGTGTGGGTGTCCGAAGTCATGCTGCAGCAGACACAGGTGGAAGTCGTTATCGGCTACTGGACTCGCTGGATGGATCGGTTTCCAAGCATAGATGCATTGGCTGCAGCCACGGCGGAGGAAGTGAATGCTGCCTGGGCAGGATTAGGCTTTTACGGACGGGCCAGGCGCTTGCATGAGGGTGCCCGGTACGTCATGGAGCATCATGGAGGCTGATGTGATGCTGTGGTTGTAGTTACTGTCTCAGTCTGGTCAAGTTGGAATTCGGTGTTGCAGTTATGGGGTCTGAAACTATGAGGATATAGTGAGGGGCGCAGACACTAGTCACTGCTTGTAGTGTTTGACTCCTGCCTTTCTCTGCGGGTTTGTGTGCTCGTTTCGTTGCTATGATTGCTATGTCATACGAAGCCCCGTGGCTCGCTCGCTTTTTAGCAACCGAGGAACAGTCTAGCGGTTTTGGCCAGCTTTGCGTAGAAACCTTTATGTGCGACCAGCCCGGCATCAGCAGAACCTCGTCCAACTGCCAAGCCGATCTGCAGGAGAGTTGCCGCAGAACATCGAAGATCTTCTTCGTATCCCTGGTGTTGGTCCGTACACAGCGGGAGCCATCGCATCGATTGCCTTCAACAAGCGAGCTGCAGTGGTGGACGGGAATGTTGTGCGTGTCTTTAGCCGCCTTGCAGCACTGACAGGGCATGGGAAGTCGCCGGCCTTGCACAGGCAGTGTTGGACACTCGCCGAAGCTCTCCTGCATCCTGAAAGGCCTTCTACCTTCAATCAAGCACTAATGGAACTGGGTGCGACTGTCTGTACACCTCTTGCCCCAGCATGTAGTCGATGCCCTGTCCGTACGGCTTGCAAAGCGCACAAGTTGGCAGCCGCAGGCACAGTGACTTCTGTGACTGGTTTTCCAGCCAAGCAAGCAAGCCAAAAGCCTCGGCGTCAACGTGTCCTGGCTCTTGCGGCTGTCGCGAATGCAAACGGTGCCTGGATGCTCGTGCGCCGACCGCCGAACGGTTTGCTTGCAGGGCAACTCGAGTTTCCAGCCATAGAGCTTGGCGATCAAACGCAGGGGACCTCGCAGGCAATATCTTCCCTGCGAGAAACGCTGGCAGACTTCGGTCTTTGCCCTGATATGCCTCTTACAACTCTCGGTGCTCCCATCGAGCATGTTTCCAGGCTGGCCAGGGCAATGCTGTGGGGACGTCTTCTGGTTCTAGTCCGGCATAGTTTATGCACGCTACTGTATGTGTGTCCATAGACTTCGTCTTGACAGTCATTTGTACTGAACTTGTGCGAACATTTGTTTCCACTGCGGTATATGACATTGGCAAGAAAAGCAAACCCAGCCGAGGTTTTCTCCCACGAGCACCACTTCATGCATGTCTTCAGAGGCACTCTATCTGCGGGCTTTGTGGCAGTAGAGCCCAAGAGGGACGTGCTCTGGCTCACGCCGACTGAGGCTGAAGAAGCTGGCATCACAAGTGGATTGCAAAAGGCTGGGGCATGTTGAAAATAGGCACATCCGAACGAGGGTTGGGAAGTTGAGGGAAGAGGCAGGGATGCAGAAGGAAGGATGAGGCCCTCTGATGTACTTTCTGGGCCTCGGGGCTTTTCCGAAGAACCTCTGACGAGGAGTTCCTGGCAAGCGGAAAGGAATAAAACTACCTTCTGTTTGTGGTGCCAAACTCCTTCCGTCCATGAATGAGCTAGGGCGGGCTTCGTTGAGCGTGCGGGCTGGGGTCCCTGTCTTTCCATGCGAGCCGGCATGTTGCAGTATGAGCTGGCAATATGTATGTGAAGAGGTTCCTTTTCCGACTGCACTGTTTCCCACAGCAGGTGCTGCATGGCCTGGTGCCGGAAATCCCGGCAAAGAGAGCAGCGAAACGGCACAAACGATAGCAAGGTATTTTCAACACGGGGGACATCTTGCAGTCCGCGGAGCTGCATCCGAAGAGATCTTCCACAGCTAGCCTCAATCCGGGCAAGCCACCAGTAGGTGCGACATCAAGGTCGCTGAAAGCGGATCAATGCAAGGACGAGCAGAACCAGGGCGCACCAGACAATTGTCGGCGGTCTCATCAGCGGCTGAGCTACCAGCCGTTTTGTACCTCTATGCGAGAAAAGCTGCAAAAAAGGCATTCACAGCACTCGGTTCGGATGCCGCAGCTTTGCTCTGGAGGTGCAAGAGGTGCTGACGCAAAGGTCGCACGTCTTCGAGATCTACGAAGACTCGGAGGGGCGCGTTGCCGTTCGCTTTGCTGGGGAGAAAGGCCGGTTCCGGTTGCAAGGCTGTCAAGGCAGCCTGGAGCAATATTTCTTTGTTAAAACAAGATTCCAGATACAGTATTTCAATCGCAGGCGATGCTGGCAATCAGAAGCTGGAGCTTTTCCAAGGCTCGGAAACAACTGTGGTTGTCTCTGCTTTCGCATCCGCTTCAGTGCCAGGCCCGGTGCCCCAAGCGCTGACGCTGACACCCCAGCCGCTGCCACCTGGGCGGGTCTTCACTCAGTGCCATGGCCGATGTTGCCCGCCCTTTCGGGGTTTCCCCTTTGTGTCGTCGGTTTTTAGAGGCACTTAAACAGGTCTTGGAAGGCGACTGCACCTCGCCGGAATTGCGAACGCATGCGCGGAGGCGCGACCGCCGAGACATCGCTCCCTTTGCAGCTTCTTTGTGTCCCTCAGGCACTGTCTCGTGTCTCGTGCTCGGATCGGCTGTGTAAAGGAGTTCTCTAAACCCCGAAACCCCGGACAACTCTCTTGCTCCCTTCTGGGGGGCACAACGCTGCAGCGTTTGATCGGACAAGAGTGCCACAGATTCCACGGATCTGTGCCGAGCACCAAGGTGTGCCTTGCCGGCGGAAGAGCTTCCGCCCTTGCGCCCGGAGCAGGTGGTGTAGACGATCATGCAGCGGTGCCTCATGTGAAGGCACAGAGTGTTCAGAAGAAGATGGGTATCAATAAGGTGGCCGAGATTGAGGAGGAGCTGCTGAAAGCCGGCGGCAGTGAGCGCTTTCGTCGCCTCAGCCTCCATCTTGGGGTCCAGGAGCGGCAGGTGCCACGGGAGAAGATGAGGGGACAGGGAGACAGGGTCGCTCCGTCTTCCTTCACCCTCACGAAAGAAAGAGTTTTGTTTGTGGGGGAGAGCCCATGGAGCTGGAAGAGAGCCCTTGGTGGGGGGCGCCTGGCCCACTGAGTACAGATCCAGCGAGCTACAGTTGACGGCGGGGCGCAAACGCACGAGCTCACGCAACCGGATGCCCCTTCTGGACACAACATGACAGAAGGACCGCCGGACCTCAACGACGAAGATGCAGGAGTCACCGAGTCCAAGCAGGGGGCAAACCAACAAGATGCTGTTCCAACTCATGTGAGGGTGCAATAGCTGACTCCCAGGAGGTTAGGGGGGAGAGCGAGTCTTGGGCCCTTCTTAGTATGATGTATTTTGCACTTTGTTGCTTTTCACCTTGGCTCTCCCTTTGTCGGGGCGTAAACCTAAAACCTCCCCTGCTTCCTCACTCACCACTCCAACACCGGGCAGGGGAGAGGGGAAACCCTCTCCTCAGGCCCTCAGAAAGAAAAAGAGAGAGACCCCTATGCCCTGTGGAAGAAGAGAGAGAGAGAGAGAGAGAGAGAGAGGGCGAAGTGACGAACTACACCTATGCCGAGGTAAAGGACGAGGCCAATACAGGGGAAGAACCCCAAGACGACGGCAGCACAAACGAGGAGGACTACGAGGACGAGGTGGTCGCAGCAGATGCGACAACAAACCCAGGGGACAATCCCCCATCGTCTTCATGTGCACCGCCGGAACCGGAGGGTCCACCACCTACGCTGAGCCTGAGGCAAAAACGCCGCCTCCAACAACTACTGCAAGAAGGTGAACTACAGAGGAGGACGGCAGAAGAAACGGACGAAATGTTGTGGAAACGCTTTAGAGGCCAACAGAAAGAGGAATACCGCGGCTACCGTAAAGCTCAACGACGGCGGGGNTTGTGGAAACGCTTTAGAGGCCAACAGAAAGAGGAATACCGCGGCTACCGTAAAGCTCAACGACGGCGGGGAGAATGGCTTCCAGACCGTTGGCGCGGAGATGGACGGCGAGGAAATGGAAATGGCAAAGGTGAGAGGGGCAAGCGAGGGCAACAGGGGGCCGTCCCTTAGACGGTTACCCCTTCATATGCCGTTTGAGAACAATTCGTCCGAGCCTTTCTTCTTTCCTGACACATGCTTTGCTGGCGGGGGCATCTCGAGGATGTACTCGCCTCTTTTCCAATGGGGTCTTGACCTCTGCCTCAGCCACACACGAGGCTGTAACATAAGACGGGCCGCCGGAGCCGACCTCCACACATAGCCGTGCTCTTCTTGAGCTCCCTGACCTCTTTTTCCTTGCTAGCCGTAAGGCTGTTGCCTTCTTTCCGGACGCTTGCATGTTTCCAGTTGGCAGGGGTCCCCCCCTCATCACGCTTTTCCAGGTACTTGGCTCTCGACGGCTGGGGACCCTGCCAACAAAGCCTTTTGCCTCCATGGCCACCCGCAACAGTCGGGGGCGCACTAGCGCGCGGGGTAGGGGAGCAATCCTCTACTCCGNGGCTGGGGACCCTGCCAACAAAGCCTTTTGCCTCCATGGCCACCCGCAACAGTCGGGGGCGCACTAGCGCGCGGGGTAGGGGAGCAATCCTCTACTCCGTTACCCTGGCGAAAGAAAGAAAGAGAGAGAGAAAGAGAGAGAGAGAGAGAGAGAGACAGAGAGAGGGGAAAAACTTGTCCAGCTCAAAAGCTCCTCCCAGAACGTCTCACACCAAAGACCAAACTTGGACACTCGGCGTAGCGCTTGTGCAGGGTTAGGGATAACCTCCGCCGGGCCCACACGCCGTGCAAGCAAGCAAGCAAGCAAGCAAGAGTAGCCATGTTGGCTCAAGCCGTGAGTGCTCAAGGTGCCAGCCCGTGTCCTCGGCACCTCAACCCGGTGTGAGCCCTCAGTAATGGTGACAACCTGCGTGAGAAAGGCAGTGCAGAGCCTTCGCAGACGCCGCCGCCATCCGAGCACAACTCAGAGATCGCAGCACTACGCGTCTACAGCAACATGGCTTTTGTGGGGGAACTCGGTGACCTCGTTGATCAACGGTGACCGCAGCTGCGCCGGCGAGCGGGGGAGTTTGCCAACAAGTAATTACCTGAAGGAAAGAATCGGGGCTTTCTCCGAGAGTATGACGACTCCCATGGAAGCAGACAGCCAAGCAGGGGGAGAGACAAGAAGCGAGACCCACCTAACGAAGAGAGCCTCAGCTTGGCAGCCTTCCGTGAAGTGCTCAAAGGGGAACTCGCAGCGAACAACCTGGCCCTCAAACAAGAGATCTCCCAGTCGGTGAACGCGCGCATGGACACCGTGGAAGAGAAGGTGGGGAAACAGCTCGAGAGGACCTTGGAAAGGCTCGCGCAGTTGAACAATGGCCAACAAGAGCAAGGTAAGGCCATCGCCATTTTGCAGTCCGAACGAAAAGAAGCAGGGGGGATGCAATCCTCGAGCAGAAGGTGCAATCGCTCCAGTTGCACGGGGGGAGCCCCACCGCCGACACCGAGAACGTGAAGCAACCAGCACACGTACTAGGGGGATGGGATGATGCCCCCCCAGCGC
>BGNK01000339.1:170884-187439 GCA_003297005.1 Symbiodinium sp. clade A Y106 | reverse complement strand
CCCAGCTACCCCCCTGCGCACGAGACTTTACAGAAAGCCGCCACATAAAACCGCATTTTGCCCAGAGGATATTCGATCATCCCGCACAAGGCCCGTGCGGGGGAGTCGGGGGAAATTCTCCGAGAACGACTTAAGCATGCCATCAAACGAGTGCGTACGTCGAACATCGTGCTTGGCGCTCGACCTGATGGCAAACCTCGTCACCTATGGCTACAGCTTTCACAAAACCCGGAAAGGCGCAGACGTGCACAGTTGGCAGGAAAGTGAAACGTCTGATTCTCTCCGCCCACGGCAACCCGGGGAGTCTGGAGGTTGAATGGCCGACTGGGACCATTTGGTACCACAGCAAGCGGGTCTGCTCGGCAACCACCATGCAGTCCAACACCCGGAGCAGAAATGGCGGGCTGGATGGATCGACCTCGCGGGGATCGCAGAGATGCTCAAATCGCAGAGATGCTCAACTACGACCCGGACGATCTCGCTGCAGAATGGGGGGAGCTCAAGAAAGCTCTCCGCTGAGGGAGAGAGCCATCTGAGAGCGCTTACGAGGACGACCCGGACGACGAACTAGGTCCGTCCAACCTTGTCCTTCAACCCCTGAAGGGGGAGAACTGCCTCTACATCGCTACCTGGAATGTAGGCGGCTTGACAGCGGCAGACGCGCTGGAACCTGCTGCATGCACTCGGGGGAGCAAAAAATTTGTGCAAGCTCAACTTTGTCATGATGCAAGACATTATTGCGAACCCCGGAAATTCTTTATAAGGAAGCCCGAGGATTGAAGCTGCTCGCCGGCAAAATGCCATGCGAATTCCGAGGAGAGGCAATCCGCCTTCCGGCCTTCCACAGCCGAGCACAGCCACACGAGAGTTCTTTTTGGGGGGGGTTCAGCACTGTTCTCACACTACACTCCGGGGGGCGCTCGGGGCTGCTGAGCGGACACATCCCACACCAAAGCACGATCCTGGAGGTTGAAACCATCCTACATGGGTGGGGCAAGTGACTTGCAGCAGGCAAGATCATCCTAGGGGTGGACGCAAACGAACAATTCCACCAGCCTTCTACTCATGGCCACGCAACACACAGCACCACTGGTCGAGGCGAGACCTTCCTCACGTGGGGGACCCAGCAGGGCTTGCGACTCCCACCACAAGCCACTGACCAACCCAGCTTTTTCCCATACAACCAGGCTCACGATCCCAGCCGCCTTGACTACATCCTGCTAAAAGGGGGGTACAGTGTGACGAGACGCGGCTCGCTCCGACCACGAGCCCGTGGTCGCCCAACTTAGCTGCAAAGTCTTCCACAAACCGGCAGCACACGAGCATTGAACAACACCTGGATACCACGGCGCAAACCGCGCCGGGGGATCGGCGCCACCAAATTTTCCAACTGTGTCGTGACATCACCAAGCCGGGGAAAGGTGGGGGATGCGCCTTCAGCGAAAGCAGGGAGCTGAAGCAACTGCGCCGCGCGGCCCATGCCGAGCCACCTGTTCAGCGTGAAGCATGGAAGCAGGTACAGAAAATCGCAGCCCGTGAGAGACAATAGCACCAGATTTCCCCATGGACTGGATGGCATACAGGGAGCTCCAGCGACAACAAGCCCGAAAAGGAGACTGGGTCGCGCTCCTACTGGACGTGCAAGACTGGCAACAAGCCTTGCTTGCACATTCCCGGGGGATCTTCCACCAGGCCGATGCCGCCGACAATCACGCATCCTTTGAACGCATGAAGACAGTCCTTGCGTACGGCTGCAAAAACAAGTGGTGGGAGCCCTTCAACATGACCGAGGTTACCGTTGTCAGCAGCAAGTGGGGGAGACACAAGAGCACGGGGGTGGATGGAACTGCGCGCGAAGCACTACAACGCGTCATTCAACGCCCAATCTGGCAGAGAGAGAGTGCTTGCGATGCTCAACGAAGCACTCTATACAGGCAACCTTCCAGCTCTCGTCGAACGAGGCCTCACAGTTCTGCTTCCGAAAGGAAGTAGCCCTCGTGAGTGGCGTGGAACCAGACCAGTTACACTCAGCAGCGCCGTGCTCAAGCTACTTTCACAACGTTTGTTATTGCGAGGAGGGCCCAAACTCCAGCAATACCACAGCCTCGAATCGGCAGCTCCGGGCCGCCAGGGGGTCGGATTGGTCCTGGTTCTACGCAAATTTGCAAGAATGGCAGCTGATTGGGGGGGAGACTTCTGGATCATCAAGCTGAACCTCCAAAATGCCTTCGATACAGTCGCGCAAGATTCCTTGGGACAGCTTGTGACGGATTCGATTGGGGGGGTTTTCCCTATGAAGCCAAGCTTTGGCTCACACTTCTAGAATCGAGACAAATCACCATCGCTGTGGGGGGGAAGGAGATCCTGATCGACCAGTCAAACGGAGTCAGGCAAGGATCACCGGACTCCCCGGTCCTCTTTGCAGCTCGAGTGGGGGAACTCTTGGTTCGCGCATTACAACAAACACAACAACTTCCACGCCACAGCAACCAACCCTTCCTCCCACCACCACCTTATCACGGGGGCAGCTTTATGGATGATACATACAACTGGGGGGAGCACCCAGCCCACATTCAAGCCACCATCAAGCGCTCGAGCACCTACTACGATTTCATGGTCTGCGAATCAATCCGAAGAAGACTCACGTTATTTGCAGCAGCCCTGCCAACCACACGACCTTCACAATTGGGGGGGAAATCATACAACCCGACACGGGGGACTGTGCCATCCGAGTCCTGGGCACGCCGGTGGCCTTCTGCAAAAGAACCCGCACCTCGTTGCGGAAATGCAAAGCAGAGCAAGGGGGGCCTTTGCATCCAACAGTCGCCTGCTTACAGCGCGGACCCCACTCCGTCCGCGGATGTTGCTGCACCAAGCCCTGGTGAGGCAAAGCACACTATGGGCCTGTGAAACACGGCCTGTACAAGACACACTGCTACGTTCAACAACTCCGCAAAATGCTGGGGGAGGAAGACGACCGGGTGAAGATTGGGTAGACTGGAACAAGCGCAGCGTGCGCTGCCTTCCTGCACAAAACAGGGGGGAACGCTGGTCTACCTACAGCCTGAAGCAAATTTGGCGGCTGTGGGGGCACGCCATCCGAACGGGAGGTGCCACCAAAGGCATGCTCTTGTGGAGGGACCTGAACTTCTGGCGCACAGAGCAACGCAAAGATCGCCATTGTGGTGCCAGGCATGCATCGCGCTTCAACCCTCAACTCGACACCGAACGCCAGATTTCAGCCGTGGCAGGGCCCAACTGGGCCGAGGTGGCGGTTAAGAGGGGGGAATGGCAAGCACTGGAGCAGCGATTCGTCGACATGCACGACCCACCGTGGGTTACAGGCAAACAACCACAACTGCAAAACCTCGCACCCATCTACCAACATGCACAGGGGGGTAACAAGGGGCTGCCGCTACATCGTCCACCAGCACTCACATCACCCCGACCTCACCGCGGATGAAGCCAGTTTCACACACGGAGAGGAGGGGCGGAGAGAGCAGCTGCCAGTCGATGTCCAGCTCATGCACTTCATATGCCCAGCACAAGACGAGTTCAATGCCACATGCAAAGAAGCCCGCCACAGACAGCAACTGGCTCAAAGAGCCCTAACCCAGACGATGGAGTTACTGCGAAACAGGCCACTTGAAGTGGGGGGGTTATGGACAGCACTGCAGCTAAGATACGAGACGTGGCACACCTTGGTGAATGCAGCAGAGGCTCCTACAGAAGCTCAGGATGCGGGGGTCCTCCACCCTCAACCCCTCGATGAAAAGGAGAAAAGTTCTCCACCCTCTGCAGCAGTACGGCAGCAGGAGCCGGAAGTGCAGAACTCAGGGGAAAACCTGCCTGAGGAGCCAGACTGGGGTGGCCTTCGCACGCCGACCCTGATCGACAGTGAGGAAGAGACGGCAGCGTGGAGAGGCAACCTCATATGTACCACAGACGCCCGAACTCTTGGCCGATGACGAGGACATCAACGTTGGGGGGAGCCAGCAACTTGATTGGCCGGGGGACGCAGCAATCCTGGCCGCCTTTGGGGACGTCTCCATGGACGAACTGCAGGAAATATGGAAGATACCAAAGGCAGCCAACCAGGACGACGCGAACGGGGGAGAATTAAGAAGAAGCGGAGCTCGTGCAAAAAGTCATCGTGGAGCTCGACGAGGACGCGAGGGAGATCGCTGTACAAGTCGAAGAAGAAGATCCACAAATGCGAAAGTCTCGCGCCTACCAAGCGGGGCGAGCATGGATGATGCACCGCAAGGTGGGGGAGCGCAAGACGATGACTGTGACAAGTGACAGCAAGTCGCACCAAGCCCGCAGCATTCAAGTCAAGCTGCCTGGGGGAACCAAGACACCAACCGCGGTAAGTCGTAACCAAGTGGGGGGAATACCTCCGACTTCTACCTCCCTAGTGAAAAGAGCACGGCCTGAGTGAGACCTGAACCGTTTGCCGGGGGAGTGACTGTCTAACCTACCTTGAACGCTGCCCTGTGTGTGTTGCTTCTTGCAGTGCTCCTGTCCACGGCAAGCAAGTACGCACTGCCTTTTGTAAAGAGTCCGAACCCATGTTCTTCAAGCCATGGTCTAAACAAAGTGCGAGTGAAACTCCTGCACCTAATTACGCTGTTGCAAGCTTCTGGGGGAACTTCTAGTCAGCTGCGGTTTTGTGTTCTCATGTTGTACTCTTTTGTTGCTCAGCTGACGGAAGCCACCACTTTTACGTGTTTTGGGGGACCCGGTTGCTGCAGGGACTAAGGACTTGCCTTGGAGGGCGCGGATGCGCGATAACATTCACGGTTGGGGGATTGCAGCAACCGGCGACTTCCGCTCGTGCCGACCACTGGGCTGAGGACCAGCCCACGGGACCCCAATGCGTTCGCTCTCTTCAACCGTAGAGAGGGGGGGGCGCCTTGGGGCGTGGGTCCAGCTCGCCTGGACTTTGACCCGCAGCAAGCAAGCAAGCAAGCAAACAAGCAAGAGAGAGAGAGACAGGCCTGCCCCCCACCCTAAGCCCCGAGCAAAGCAAGGAGAGAGAGAGCCCCTCATGCCTGGTGAAAAAAAGAAAGAGAAGAGACAGGAATTGCTTCAAACTCTTCGTGCGACTGTGGTTTCCATGAACGATCTGACATGCGGCCTGGTAGACCATAAGGCCGCATAAGAAAGACGAAGAAGAAGCGAGGGAGAGGAACTCGTAGAGCCCCATCAGAAGCCGTGCCTCCCGTAAGCCCTGGGAGTTCATGAACATCGTAAATGCAAGTTACATGGTGGTTTGAAGCTTTTCCGCTCGGATGTGCGAGGCACAGATCCACTTCCGATTGTACGAAGACCAGGGAAAGCTAATCATCAGCCACCTGATTCCAGAGAGGGAGCGCCTCGAGTCGATGCTCTTCAAACTGCAGCCGACGAGGCCTTGGGGCGATGGGGAGGGTTTTGTGTTCACGTTTCCTTGCAAGCTTCAGGCTCCCCCCCCAGCTCACCTTGCACTTTAGGTCTGCGGTGGGGGAGGCAATGGCCTTCTGCATGGAGCAAGCCTCGGTACACGGCGCGATGCTGGCACATGTCCTGGCTCCTGGATGCAGACAGGGGGGGGGCGAGCGCGGCGAGTGCTGCTTTGCCGTCAGTTTCTGGTGAGAGCGACAACGCACACTGCCTGTCAGGTGGCTTCACTGACACCGCCAGGCCTGGCCCCTGCCTCCGTTTTGGCACGTCTCTTCCTGATCAGTGATGTCGCCCGGCCTGCATGAGACGGACTCCGTGCAACTCCATTCAACTCCATGCAAATCCGTGGAACTCTTCGACTGTTGAAAAGACTCCGCCTTTTCTTCTCTGAGGTTCTCTTCAACTCCAGGTGTTCGGTAGCTTAGTCGCACCTAGCTTTGGATGGCAACATATGTCGCTTGGTGCAGTCTAAAGGCTTTCACAGAAAGTGAAGCCCTAGCAGGCCAAAGGTGCCGCCAGATACCGCTCTCTTTTCGAGGCCTGGATCCCCAGGGCCTGGAAGCAAGTCTCAAAGATGGGCATCTGATGCCAAGCCAGGAGTTGTTGCCAGATGCATTCGAGAAAGTGGGGCAGTGGCTACCGGGTCAGGAAGTGGCCGAGGCCTACTGCCTGCTGACTGTGGCTGGCATTCATGCTTTCAGCTTCGAGCTGAATTTGATGTCGCGTGGGACCGTACGTGGTCAGGCATCTTCACGCAGCATGTTGGATGCTTGGAGGAGGGTTCTGTCCGGAACCGCGATGGGTTCCGTTGCAGTGCCGTTTTTTCAGTGGCCTCGAGCTCGGCTGCCGGCACAGGACATGGGAAGTGTTCCCCTCGGTCTTCTTGGAGATTCTGGCGAGTTTTTGCTTGTTTGTCTGTGGGCTGCTTGAGTTGTCCTACGTACCCTAAGCTCAAGTAACTGATGGAGCTTTCCTAGTTGGAATGCGGCAATCACCATGATGGAGCTTTCCTACTTCCTACTTGGAGTGCGGAAATCACCAATAACCAGTAGTTTAAAATCATCGATGTCGCTTTCTCGTCGCTGACAGTTTGCAGGTTCTGTCGTTTGTGATGAGCGAGTGGCATAACTTGCAGGGGTCTGTGTCTTCTAGCAGCACCAACACGGGGTGATGCTGTAACACGGCGCCCAGCGTCAAAGGTGCCAGCCACAACTCGCGCTTCCAATGACGGTTTGTGTAGTCTCTAAATGTCTAAGTTCGTCTGCTCTTTTTGCCAACTGCACTCACAGAAACTACTGAAACAGTATCTCAGTATATCTTTGCACCGAAGATGGCCTTGCGGCAGCTTCTCAGCAGACGCAGTAAGTGCTGCAGTGCCGCAATATCATGTTCGATGTTCGAGCGAGCTCTTTCTTTAGATCGTCATGGGGTGGAGAGTTGCAGCATTTGTCGAAATGCCAGGATGGCTTGGAGGCCTTGCTCCTCTCAGCAATACCTCCATCCTTGGAGGCCTGTCTTGCTGCAGAGGCCGGAGGATGCCGGAGGGTGAGAGTTCTTTCGTGCTCAGCGTTCCAGTGAAGAGTCTGACACCAGGCAGAGGGTTCCCTGCTGCGGCAGAAGCTGGAGCGATGGGCCTCGGCGGAAATTTCCCCGACAGAGGCGTTGACATAAGGCAGTGGACACAGTATTCGCACAAAGCTGTTTGGGAGGTGCGGCAAGGTGCTCGGTGCCGTGGTCTCGCAAATGCGCAGTTGCCGGTGGCCCGCTGCCGACTGCGGCTCTGCCACTGCGAGCGCTATTGGCATGGGCGCATACAGGCGGCTTCCCAGCATTTCCCGAAGCTTTATACACCTAGCCCTAGCCCATCATGCCCATCCAGAGGATGCCGTTCAGATGTCAGGTGCCGGATCTCCCAGACGAGGAGGAGGCCCGGATGTTTGCAACGCTGAAGAGAGCTGGAGGTCCTCCCAGTGCGCAGGTGCTGCAGGAGGCCTCCCCGGAGTTGATGGACGTGGACGAGGTCTGTAGCATTGACGGCGACCCGGCGGAGGGCGACGAGGTGCGGAGTCTCAAAAACTTCAGCGAGAGCTTGAATTTAAGAGGGTGGCTCCAACCCAGGCCGTTCAGGCCACGAGTCAGTGGCCCGTGCTTGGACTCACCGAGTGGCCCCTGGGCATTGGCATGGACCCAGGTGCTTCGTTCGCAGGATTGACATGCCTTCCAGCCTTCCACCGCACCAAGCAAACCGAATCACGACATCTGCCCTCAGGTGCTCTGCCGGATATCTTCGAGCCCAAGTCCCCGACAAGCGGAGCCTGCAAAGTCAAAAAGCACTCGGATTCTTCATTGATGCAAACATAAAGCATGCGTGTTGGACGAGGGTCACGTGAGGCGACGGTGCGGTACACTAGCGATGCTGTCCTTGTAGTTCTCATTCTCGTGAAAGTCTGGACCTGGCGTCGGTTGGCCAGGTATGTCCTAAACTGCACACCACCGCGTTCGGATGGCGGCGTGGCGAATGTGTACGAGAAGGAGTTGCGTGCGACCGGCTCCAGCTTTGAACAGCATTGAAATGTGTTCAGCATTGTTCAGCGCAGGATCCAAAATTCGAGTACTGCCGTGTCTCGATGGGCGACAATGCCACAGAGACCCTGCAGTCTCGATTCGAGGCTTTTGACCATCCTTCCAATTGGATGCATTCATCCCAAAATGTTGGGAGGCAAGCTGGACCTTCTTGGAAAAGGCCCGAATTCGCGAGGATCGGGTAGTCCTTGCTGTTGGAAAGACGAACTTGCCAGACAACTAAGCATCTCTCATGCTGATGAGAGGATGGCTCTGTCTTGATTCACTGCCAGCAGGGTGTCTCGCGCAGTGTGCACAAGCCCGAGTCAGTGATTCAGCAGATGAGTGTGCCGACATGCAGATGCGCCAGTGCTGAAGGTCTATGGCAATGTCCTACATGATGAAATACTACAGGATGCTGGGGTTCAAATTAGACATCGTTACGGCTGCTTTTGGACTGAACGCCCGTCTGTGTTTTCCTGGCAGTGCCTTACGTCTAGATCCAGTGCATGTCATGCTGGGCAGCGTGTGGCTCCAGACTGGCCATACAGTAGCAGTAGCTGCAAATCCTCATGCATGCGCACACAGGCAGCTTCTGTCAGACCATCGATTCGGGCCACTGAATGTCGGAATTCTCTCCCTTCTCCCTACTTTTGTAACAGCTTCCCGCAGCTTCCCTGTTCTCATGGCAAAGTGTGTGCGCATCTCAGAGTTTTGCTTCAGGGATCAGATGCCGGTGCATAGTATTAGGCATTGGAGGAGCCCTGTGAGGTCAAACATTTCTGCTTTCGCCTCTCTGGCAGACGAGTACCTGAAGGCGCCTGAGCGACACGCGACACTTCTATGCGCTGCTGTCTGTGTGCTGCCTCTGTCCAGGTGAAGCACCTCTTTGCTCAGATGCGCCTGACCATGCAGAGGACAGGGCTTGGATGTCATGGTTCTAATCTGGAGACGCCACAACACAGCTGGGAGTCGGATTGGAGAGGCCGTCAGGGCAGCAACCCGAGCCCTGCGCCAGGCGTTGGAGATCATTGTTTCTGATGTAGTTAGCAATTTTTCACGGCTCTGAGCTGAGCTAACAGCAACGGTGATGATGGGAATCTTGGGATGCAGGTTCGAAGCTTGCAGCGACAGTACCAGCAGCTCCTGCAAGCCGGACACGCTTGCAGAGCGGGACGGGACATGAAGGAAAGGAAAGCTGGCCGCCTCGGTGCGGTGCCAGGCCCACTCTTCGCACTGCTCTGGCATCTTCCTGCGTGTCGGAGGCACGGAAGCGGGCGCCTGCAATGCTTGCTGACACTTGCAGCTTGCAGCTGTGTGAGGCGCAGCTCCTGCACGTGCGGACAGGCTTGGTGGATCTGGAGGATCTCCTGGAGGCGCATGCGGCTGACTAGGGCTTCCGAGCTTGTCGAAAGATGACAGGGGCAATGATCGTCGTTCCCTGAAGTGAAGGGGTGCTGTTCAGCCTTGCAAGGGCTCTGTGACTGCCAACTCAGCCAGTGGCGGCAACGCCGTTTGCGAGGCCTTGGGCCTTAGAGACCAACTCGACTTTATTGATGCTACCAGGACGGTCTTGCATTGATCGCTTGTGCCACTCGCCGTGTAGATGAGGTCGTCACCTGCATCGCAGCAGAGGGTGAGCAACCCTGGTGTCCGCGGCGGATGCTGCTCAGCGTTTCTTGCTGCACGGGAGAGCTTGAAATATCATCGTCAATGTGGAGACAAGTTAGCTTTAATCGCCTCTAGCCCTTCTAAAATAAACCTTGAAAGGGGTGGCTTTCGTAAGGGCTCAGGGAAGGCAAGCTGAAGCTTCTGCTCTCGTCATGTCGATGGCCGGGCATAATGCCTTCACACATGTCGTGCAAGGGACGTTCGGACGTTGCACGAATCCAAAGGTCAAAAGGTCTTTGGGAGCTTAGGGGGACCAACAACCCGAGTTCATCCGAGTTCCCATAAATTCAAGCGTGCGTGCTAGAAACTGTGAGTTGACTGAAGTCTGTAAGAGCCACAAGGGGAACGCACGGTAGGCGCAGCCGGTGGTTCCACGGCTCCCGTTGCAGAAAGAACAGCGAAATTACTGCGGTGCTCGCCCACACAGTGCTGTGAACATTTTGTGGTGTTTTTGGGTGGAGATTGGACTGCTTCTGCACAAACCTTCAGCTCGCTCGACGTTGGGTCGCGCACTCTTCGGCCGCATAGTGGACTCCTAGGGTGGTCTTGGCAGTCTGTTGGCATTAGATGGTTCTTCGGTGTTTGGGGTCTTCGGTGGCAGAGTACTTGGCAGGGTGGATGGGGTAGGGAGAAGCGATTGGAGGCCAATGTGGCATGTCCGCGGTACTTCTTGTGGTAATAGCCGGCTAAGCGATCCAAGGATGCTGGCTTCTCCTTGCAAAACAGTCAAAGCACACAGGGATTCTTCGTCGGCTTCCCAGCACCGTGCGCACTGCTGCCCTGGGCGGAATTCAGATGCTCGCGACTGGCAGGTGTCGTCTGAGCGAGCAACGGAGCTGATGCCCTGGAGTGACGTGCAACGCTGGCAGCTCGGAGGGGACTGCAAAGGAAACTCGGGGCTAGAGGACCGCATTTTTGATGTGTCGGAAGCAGGCTTGATGGTGGGCAATTCTGATTGTGAACTAGTGTCGAGTGTTGAACACAGATGTCTGAAGATGATCTCTGTCACAGGTGTTTCGGTTTTCGACCCGAACGCGACACCCAGCCAGTCCTCAAAGTCATCGTGGGGCCCTCCTCCTGTTGTTGCAAGATTTGTGTCACAGGAAGCCCTGCGGAAGGGAGTGGCACTGGCTGAGGTCCCGGCAGAGCAACCTCTGCGAGGAGTCCCTGCATTCCAGAGCTCGCTTTTAGCTTGCGTTGAAGTTCTCGTTGGAGGCCGAGCTGGAGCTCGCGAAGCCACCCGGCCGTCTCAGGCTCCAGCTGCTAGGCGGCATCGAAAGACTCCGAGCTTCTGAACATGACCGAATGTGCTTCAGTCGAGGTTTGGTACTGCGGGGTACGGAGCTTACAGTGAAAAAGCACTGCTCGTGGCAACCCACAACCTGAAAGCTTCCCATCTCTTGAAACAGCCGCACATGCGAAACTTGTGTGCCGTTCTCCGCAGCAAGACTCTCAGATGATATACTCAGATGGTACAAGTTGTTCCGGGAAGTGGATGCTTTGTAGGCTGGCATGAGGAGTGGTCGTAAGAGCCACGATCTCGTGTTGATGTCTAGCTGAAAGCACTGCATAAATATGTTAGATCAATCTTCAATGGTGAAGCACGCGCAGATAGCAGCAAATCTCCAGTGTCCGCGATGCAGTGTTGTTGTGTTGTGCCTGATCGAAGGCCAGCGCAGGTCCTGCAGCAACTATGGCAACAATCGTCTCAAGGTCTGACCAGACTTTGCGGGAAGATGGGCACAACGGGCTGGCGTAGCCTTGCCGCCAGGTATTTCACCACCTCTGCCGGGCATGGACGTGCTGCTGGAAGAGCTCAAGCTCACCAAAGGCAGACTCCTTGCCCACTGTGTTAACGTCGCATCATTAGCCTCGTGTTTGCAGGATCGCCACCTTGTCCGACTCGATCTGTGTTCACATCTGTGCTTCCTGACGGGTTAACCATCTCGAAGGCACCCGTCAGGAAATTCCCTTGGTACAGTTGTAGTGCTGCTGGATGAGTTTCCGTGAAGTGCCAGGTGCGACAAATGTTCAGCACCAACGGCCGAGAGAATCCGATCATGAGGCCAGGCCAGCGCGGCCGTGGGCCTTCAGAAGCTCGGAGCAAATCCTGCTTCGGAGGTTGCATGACAGAATGGGCGCCCAGAACATGGTGCCACCGGCCTGTTTAGCAGAAGACCCACGGTGTTGCGTTCAGCAGGATCTGTGCCTGCACGTAGGAAGCAAGCATTGCCCAACCGAATTTCCTGAACAGGAATTCACCCCAAACTTGTCTCTAGGATATACTCTGTCGGAAGTCGTGGGGAAAGCTTGCTGCACCTGGGCGACTGTAATTCGGTCTGATGGTCGCCGTGTCTAGATCTCCTTAGTATAATTTGTTTGAAGTGTTGGTGCTAGCGAGGAGCACGTCTTTATGTACTTCGAAGGGGACGAGGGAGACCTTTCCAGAACATGGCATGCTATGCCCTTCAAAAGCTTTCTCTTGCACGATGCAAGCCACTGTGCTCTTCCTCCCCTTGAACCTCGCGATCGAGAGTTCGTAGGAGCTGCCCTTGGTCCTTGGCAGGTCGAGCGTGACTGGGAGCCGTTGGCAGGAGGACGGGTGAAGTGCCTGCATTTCGTGCAGCCACTGAAGCCGCATCCTCTGATTCACTGCTGAGTAGACTGATCCTTGCTCTGCCCAGAACTCAGTGGCTCAGGCCCCAACCAATGGCGCCGGAGAAGACCCGCGTGCAGGATACTTGTCCAATCTACCTTTGTGTGAGGTGGATGTTATCCCTTTAAGGTCCTTGGTCTACTTCCTCTGTCCCAGTGCAGAGGGGTCAAAGGCACGCCCGGGAGTCAACCTAACATAGTTCACTGACACACGCACACACATTGTCCATCCGTGGAAAGATGCATGTGTGACATATCTTTGCAAAGATGCCACTTGCGTGGAGCAGTCTGAGTCCGATATGAAAGCTGCAAGCCAGAGCGGAGCTTCTGTGGGAAGTGAGGCAATGGGGCTTGGGGTCTCGTCGCGCGCAGCCACATGTCCAGAAAAAGACAGAGCGAGAAGCCGGCAGGTCATCCTCCAAAAGGTCACCAGAGCTCTTGCATCCTCCTTAGCTGCACGGAGAGTGTGGGTCAAGGTCAGGAGTAACGCCAGGGCCAAGCATTTTTTCCGGACAGCTTCGGGGGAGAGGTAGACAGCAGAGGCTGGTCCTTGTTTCCTCGCACGGTGATCAGGACATTCCGTATGCGAATTCTTTCCGTGTGCACCACGAACACACGTTCGTGGAGGTGGGCCTCCCTGTTTTCTCTTCTCAGAGTGCATGGACCGGCATGCACTGGTGGAACACCTCTGAAGGCCCCCAGCGACAAGGGACCGCAAGTGTGGATCTCACATCCTGGTAACTGCAGTGTTAATGGGATGTGAGGGGATAGCAAGTCTCTTAGCAGCTGGCCAGACATCGAGGTCTCGGTCGACATGGGCCTTGGCATCAACTGGGTCGACAGGTGCTTACGGCAGTTTTGCACTCGCAAATGCAGGTGTTTTTTGCCTGGCGGAAGGTGCTTTGTAAAGCAGATCATCGAGAGCAGCACGCGCCGAGAGACACTGGAAAGCATGCAGGCAGGTGGCTTGTTTTGTGATGGATGTTAGTTGGTCTGTTCTGACAATGTTAGCTTGCTGCGGCTGCTTTGTGGAGAGAGCTTGAGTGCCGCAGCTCTTTCAGGACTTCATGGACTGCATAAGTGAGACGATGCCTGCATAGATTCGTTTAAGACCCCGGGCAAAATCGCTCGCGGGCTTGATACGTTAGCATGCGAGCAGCAAAGAGGAGCGTGGATGGCCTTGACAACTGTGCTCACACTGCTTGGGGAGAGGTGGTGCTGCTATGGCCAGCTGCGAAGACCGTCTTGTATGTGTTTAGGTGAGACATGCCGTGTTGATTCGTCGTAGTCCTGTATCACCAGCACCGTCGTCGTCGTCATTAACATCAGCATCCTCAGCATCATCAGCATCGCAGTTTCAACATCATGACCACCATCTGCATCATAAGATGTCGCGAAGCCGATCATCACCACAGCTTGTCCGCAGGAAGACCTTCGACGAGGCCATGGCCATCGCCAAGGACGCGCGGACGCAGGCGTGTGGTCTTCTGTCTTCCATCCGTGCGGCGGAATCTCAGCGCAGAGAAGCCCTCAGAGGGGCCCCGGCCATCGGAAGCGGTTTTTTTTGCAAAAAATCTCCCTGCGTGGCGGAGGCGAACCCAAACGAGGGCTTCACCGCGCAGCTGCGGGCACTGGACGAGGAGCTGAGGCCCGATGAAGAAGCGCTGCTCAGCTCTGCTGTGCTGCTGCGCTGCTCTTCCGCTCTTGTGGCGGTGGCTCCCTTTGCTCCTTCCTCTGCTCTCGCTGCTCTCATCCCAGCCTTATGTCGGCATGTGAGGCTGTGGCGGCTTTGCTTAGTGTTTGCTGCACCGTCTCGCTCCCAAACCTTTGTGCTGGAGTCTGCTGGTACAGTGCTGGCACTTGACACAGATTATGGGGCTCTGGCACAGTCGGTGTTTCCGGGATACCAGTCGATTCCTTGTTTTTTTTCGCGAGGCATGGCATTCCACGTGTAATCGCAGCTACTCGAGGATTCTGTTAAAGGGTCCAATGGTCCAAAAAATAAATGAGCATCCTCATTATATTGGCGTCCTGCTGTGATGCATCAGTGCATTGGCCAGGAATAACCCCAAGCTCTATGAGCCTATTCCGCCCAAGAGGAGAAAAGACTACAGTGGCTTGGCATGCGGGAAATGCTTCAGGGCTAAATGGCAAAAAAATCTCCTGATGCCACAGTCAAATCCTCCCAGGCAGTGATGCAAAGTCCGATTCTTGGCACCCGGTCTTGATGAATCGCGGCGTTGCAGCACCCGTAGCCGAGGCCTGGCGTCGGCTCGAGTCTGAAACCTGCGACAGAGTGTCGGCACAGGGAAAGCGATCATGCTGCAATGCTTGTGTTCCCGTGCTCTGAGCTACGCCGCTACCGCTTCTGTGCTCCGCTTCCCGAGGCCCGGCGAGGCCGCAAAGAGGCCCCGGCGCAGCCGCCTCGGCCTGACGGCTCCGTTGTGATCTTTGCCTTCCCTTCCGCTGTTCTGAGGCCGGCCCTGGTCCACGAGGCGCGGAGCCACGGAGCGAGCAAGGCGACGTGTGAAGCCTTTGCCCACCGTGTCCTGAGGTCCAGTTGGCCCAGGCGTCGGCCCAAGCGCCGGAGCCCAAAGGTGTAAATCAGGTTTCAGCCTGTGTCCTAAAGAGTCCGAGTCCTGAGAGTCAAGAGTCAGAGTCAGGTTGGACCCAGAGGGCCCGTCGGGCCCGTGGGTCCCGTCGGGCCAGCGGGACCTCCCAAAGGCCGAGCTCTGCAAGAGAACTCATGAAGTGAATTTGGACTCTCTGAAACGAAGAGAGGTCCTTCGGCTGGCCCTGCCGTCGGACCAGTCGGGCCGGAGAAGCGGAAGGCGGGAAGCCGAAGTCCGAATGCTGCGTAGTGAACGGTCTTTGCCGCAGTGTTCTCCAGGCCGAAAAGATTGGCCCTTCCAAGCCGATGCCTCAGACATCCGAGATGGTGTTGTTCGGTTGCTTTTCAGATCCCAGACTTGTCAGAATCTGCCAGGGGTCCAGCGGGACCAGCGAAACCAAAGAAGCCGAAGCCGTGAGCCGACAAGGGCCGAGCCTGTCGCTGGGGTGTCGCCGTGGTGTCACCACGGACTGCGACAAAGCGTGGCCCTGGAAGAAAAATGACACGAATTCGATTGCAGCTGCACCATGTTTTGGGACGTGAGGCTGATGCTCAGAATGGTGAGATTTAGCAAGGTGCTGCCTTACAAATACATCTCCCTGCGCAGCAAAAGTCGGGCTTGCAGCGACGCACCGCTAATACAGACTGAAGATCAATACGGCCAGGTGCTGCTGAATTGCTCCAAGCGCTTTAAGGGGCGAGCTGCGCACTCGGCGACGGCACTTGACGACAAGTCGATCTTGATCTTCGGTGGATGGTGTCAGAAGGAAGGTGACATACCGTGCTTTGATGATGCATGGCTTTTCGATGCGTTGCGACGCCGGGGGACGGAGGTTGTGCTTGCAGTAGACTCAGCCAAGCCAGCAGCACGTGGAGGCCATGCAGCCGGGGGCTGGCCTGGACATGTCATTGTATACGGGGGTATGTCAGAGGGGCGGCGATTGCGGGATTGCTGGGTACTGAGACTTGGTTCAAGCATCTGACACGCAGCCGAGGCCAAGGTCAGGATGTTGTGGTTTGGACGACGAGGTCGATAGCCAACTCCTGCACTGCGCCGCACAGCGCCTTGCACAAGCCGACGTGCCAGCCCCGGCCCTCGCTGCAATCCGTGTTGGCAGGATGGTCGCTCTGCAGAAGCCGGCGGGACGCGGCATCCGAGCCCTTGTGATGGGCGACGTTTTGCGGCGGCTTGTAGGGCGGGCTCGCGCAAGCCTTCGCGCTGCGACTCGAGACTGCCTGCCTGCCTTACCAGTACGGCCTCAGCACTCGTGCTGGCGCTGAGGCTTTGCCACGCGTCCTCAGGGCTGCAACTGAAGTCGACCCCGCAGTGGGCGCCTATGATCACGTTTCTCGGCAGGCAATGCTGGCGGCCCTGCATGCCCGCCCTGAGCTCCGGCCGCTCCTCCATACGCTCGGCAGTTCTACGGTGCCGCCAGCACCTACACATGGACTGCTGGGCAAGGGGCTTCCCACAGCATCGCGCAAGCTGAGGGCGGTGAACAAGGAGATCCGCTGATGCCCGCCCTGTTCTCGCTGGCTCAACACCCTGCGCTTGAAGAGGTGCAGGGGCAACTGCGGGACGGGGAGGCCATCTTTGCGTACCTCGACGAC
>BGNK01000339.1:87341-165761 GCA_003297005.1 Symbiodinium sp. clade A Y106 | reverse complement strand
CCATGCTTGCGACAAGCGCGCGTACGAGATGCGCCTTTCTGACCTTACACCTGCTTCTCGAGCGCTGCTGCTGTCCCAAGCTGGGCCTTTCGCCGCCCGTGCTTTTGATGTCACACTCACGCGGGAGGACGTTACCATACCCAGCGCCCTGTTTCGTGTTCTCCTGCTGCGCCGCTTGCGGCTTCCCCTCCCGCTCGCGCCGCGCAGATGCAGCTGTCGCGGGCAGCTCGACCCTCTTGGTGATCACCGCGCTGCCTGTGCCACCTCTGGGGTCCTGCCCACCCGGGAGGCTGGCGCCAGGGTTGCCCGCAACGTCCGCCTCGCAGACATGAATGTCGATGTGCCGATCGCTGACGCGCGCCGCATCGAAGTTGTCGCGAACGGTCTCCCCCTCTGGCACGGGTCCCAACTCGCCCTCCCGGAGAAGGCCCAGAGCCCGAGTTGCACGAACTCCTCGCCGATGCAGCATAGCAGGCTGTGTCCTACAACAGCTGCGCTGGGCGCTGCAATGTAGGGCGCGTCGGCACAGGGACCTTCATCGCGAACTTACCTCTGGTTAAAAAGGTGCGTGAAAAAAAAATGCAGCTGCCACGGGGTACTGGGCCCTCTCGGTGACCACCGCACGGCCTGTGCCACCTAGGGCGTTCTGTCCACTCGCGCGCTGCCTCTCGAGCACGCTGTCGCGCGGGTATAGCTGGCGCCAGAGTGGGTCCCCTCCCACATGCAACCCGCCGCCGTCTCGTCCCGGGTCGCGCGATGGTCCGGTATGCTCGCGGTCGCGGCTCAGCGCTCCTACGCGGCGACGCTACTCGAGCTGCCCCCGGCCGCCGAGCTGGGCGAGGGACCCATGCCTGATCTGCATGAGGTCCTCGCCGATGCACGCTGGGACTAAAGCCACGACATCTAGCGCGCCATAGGCCCGTAGCTTGCAGCTGCACTGGGACCGCGCTCGTACTGTTCGCAAAAGCGTGTGCGGACAAAAAAAGTACAATGTGTTAAAGATAAGCATTGACTCCATGATCTAATATGGTGTAATGCTGTCTAGTATAGCAAAGTACAATGTAGCACCGTTCAACACAGGTAAACCCAGTACAGTATAGTACAGTGTCGACTACTATATACAATGCAATCCAATATCGTGCAAGACGACATAGCGCAAAAGGGCTTGGTATATTTTAGTGTAACTTACTACATTAAAACATAGCCTAGTCTAGCACCAACGCAATATAGCATAATATTGGATAGTACAGTGTTGCATAGTTTTGCAATAGTGTAAACACAAATTTGTCTACTATAGTTTCACAGCGGCACACCTTTTGTGTGGTATGGTAAAGTAGACTTTTGTATATAAACTTTGGGAGCCCTATGATCCTGAGCTTTCCAGCATTCAGATCAACAGATGTGGAAATATGGAAAGCCCAATGGAGTTCCACATCTCCACATTTGCAAAGCTCTCTGGCTTTGGACTCAGCACATGTGGATATGTGGAATTCTATAGAGTTTTCCCTTATGTGCCAGACAGACACAATGTTGGGCCCGCCTGGATCCAAGATCCAAGATTGCAGCAAAAACGTTTTTGGGATCCGCTGCAAGGGCCACGCCCCCAGATTTTAAAGATTTAAAAACTTACAAGTAAATCTTTATATCTGGGCCCCCCGAATCCAAGATGGATCCAAGAAACTTTTTTCTGCAATCTTGGATCTTGGATCCGGGGGCGGGGGCCAGATTTCCACCCCCCGGATCCAAGATCCAAGATCCAAGATTGCAAAAAAAGTTTCTTGGATCCGCTCCAAGGGCCGCGCGCCCAGATTTAAAGGTTTAACAAATTTAAATCTTTAAATCTGGGCTTCCCGGATCCAAGATGGATCCAAGAAACTTTTTTCTGCAATCTTGGATCTTGGATCGGGGGGGGCAGATTTAGAGATTTAAAAACTTAAATCTTTCAATCTGGGTCCCCCGTGGATCCAAGATCCAAGATTGCAGAAAAAAGTTTCTTGGATCCGTTCCAAGGGCCGCGCGCCCTGATTTAAAGGTTTAAAGAACTTAAATCTTTAAATTTGGGCCCACCGGATCCAAGACGGATCCAAGAAACTTTTTTCTGCAATCTTGGATCTTGGATCCACAAGGGGTCCAGATTTAAGTATTTAAACTTGTTTAAACACAACCCGTAAAGAACAAACAAGCGTCCACGGGCATCTTGGACAGTCGGGAACACGGTAGTATATATTTCGTGCAGACATTGTGTTGACCAAACTGTTTGAAGGTTTGGTTGTACTTTTTGTAGATACGGCTCTTCTAGCGAATGGATGGCTTCTGCGGGAAAGTGGTCTCGCTCGAGTCTCCACGCCAAGTAACGAATGCGGCCGGCCCAGCGTCGTAGGTTGCGTGCTGGTTTACCTTACTTGCAGTTGCCGCACAGCGCGCCTAAGCCTATGCCGCCTCGTTGCTCGAGCTTTTCCCGGCGGCTTTGGCGCAGCAGCGGGATGTTCGATATCCGCAACCAGGCAGACCAGCCGATCACCGTCCACGCAAGTCGTGCTGGTGAACAGTTGTCGATGCAGCTCGAGTAAACATGTTGCGGTGCCGGCATGGCTTGGCTTAAGCTTTGGCCAGCCGAGCTGAGGCAAGCATAACTAGTCTGTGTTGGTTGTGCGTGGCGGACAGTTCTAGACAGTAATAAAATTGGAGGCTGCATGTTGTATACTGTCCCCAACAAAATACCATCACATTTTTGACGACGGCGGTTGTGCACGGCTGTTGTGAGCTTCGTGCTTCCACCATCGGCGTGTGGTTCGTGCGGCCGGCACCCATCCCAAGCCTCGGCCTCATGTTTTTTGCTTGTATTCCGAGTGCATGGTTTTGTCACGACCTGCGTTCAGGACCATGGAGATTCAGATCGACAGTGGGGAATGTCCGAACAAGATGCCTTGCGCTGCATGCCTGGGATTGATGGCTTGCAATGTGCCAATCTCAATTTGATGTGCGGTGACTTCTTCTCATTTGGGTTTAAGTTATACCAAGCTTGAACTGGAGAAAGGTGCACTCTGCAAACAGCTTCTGCGAGCACCTGTCGCAGCGGGGGATGGTGCCTGATCAGAATTGACTTGCGCAATCGTTTCCAACCCTGGCACATGCTGAGCATGGTGGTGTCGGCATCACTGACTGCACCAGGCTATTCATATTGTCGGCACTGCATCCTGGAATGGTACCGGGCGCACGATCGGCAGAACAAGGCTTTGGCATCGCCGACTACGAACGAACCGCTCGCAGACAGGTCCCGAAACAGCTGCAAATCAGGGAGCATTCGAGCTGATTGCAACCCCGGAAGGCTGCTATTGCCGAACTTGACTTTGCGAGATGCGATTCATGGAATTCAATGCCACGCTGTACCAGCTTGGAACGATGCCCCTTGTAAGCAGCATAAATCGGTACGTAACCGGACGGCTCGTCGAGCACCGGTGAAGTTTGTTTTGATTTTGGTGTGGTCCTGGCTGAAAGATAGAGAAACTCAACAACTCGCACATAGGCTGAAACAACAATCGTATCGGCAAAAGAAATCAACAAACCCATACACTCTACTCTACTCTACAGGTGTATGGTTGTAACTAGACAAGTATGCAGGCAAGCATGCTTGTCGTTTCTGGCAGCGATGATGAGCGTGCAGTTGGCTCAGAAACCATGTTCTGAGCATTCAGTACGATCGACCAGAACGATTATGGAAATGATGAAGGGGGACGAGGTCCTTCTAGGACGACGATGGCGCATGACAATCACGATGGCGTAATCGGTGTCTCCATTGTTTCGGCGTAGATCATGTTCATGACGATGTTGAGCTTGCCGCTAATGCTTACACATGCTTGCTGCTGCTGATGCTGCTCGCTGGACGGCGGCCTTGTTTGCTGCTAAACACATACAGGGCCTGTAATGCCTGTACTCCGGAGATTGGGGTATCGCGACATCTTAGTGCCTCAATGTTGTCGGCGGGTGTTGTTTTCGTTGGTCATGGCACTCAGGCTGAGAAGGAGCGAGTGGCATTGCGCCGGGAGGTCCAAACTTTGTCGCGCATTTCAGCTGCATTGTTTACGGCTAAGCAATGCCGTGCATGCAGCCGAAACCAGGAAAGATTCCCGCGAAGGACACGTTGGATCCTCGCGTGACACCTGCCGGCACGTGCCGTACTCCAAAGTGTTTGTCCTCAAGAGAGGAATCGTTTGCCTGTGGGCATGGGTCGAAGCACCACAGCTAAGGGCCGATGCGCAGGCAGAGGCGAACCAATTTCGGGTTCAGTTGGCGAATATGCAGCAGGACGGCAGTCTCTAACACTGGTGCTCGAGCCTTTGACAGCCGTTCCAGGAGGTGCAGCGGTTGCAGATCGAGCTGGCAGCGTAGCTGAGCCTTTTGCATCTTTTTTTTGGCCGTCGATGTTGACATCTACATGTCGGAGTTGATGCTCTGCGGACCAGTTGCAGCCAAGGAAAGACACCACACGGTGATGAAGGGCCGTGATGCGTCGGCAAGGGATGTTGAAATCCAGGCCATTCCAGCTGGAGCAACTCAACACAGCCAACAGAGCTTCGTGAATCTAGGCCCAAGCTGCTGGCCTCGCAGCCGAGCTGAAATCATGCAAGACGGAGGCTCGTTGATGGGACTGGTGGAAGGAGTCGCCCCCGAAAATCCTGAGGGAATGCTGCGCCAGGTAACCAGATTGCAGGATGAGTTGGAGAAGACCAGGGGTCAGGCCGCAGCAAGGTTGATTTTGGTGCGTTCTCTTTGCAGTACCTGTCGCTGCAGGCCAAAAGCCAAGCTGAAAAGCTGGAAGGTTCACTTGTCGAGCTGCACCGAGTGCGGATAGCAGAACAAACGTTGCAACAGGAGCTGCATGCATGACGAAGGGATGATCGCCGGGTGGGCTCATGCGGGCCCTGACTTTAATCAAGCCGCATGCAGGAGCTTGCCCGCATCAAAGCCGAGTACAGTGGGACACTGTGGCACAAGCTACATGGTGATGCTGCCAGCCTGGCAAATTCCTGCATCCTGCTCAGGAACCTTTCCCCGAAGCCCGCTCGGGATGGGCTGGAGTTGGAAAAGGCGCAATTCGGGTGACGACCCATACGCACACTTGCATACAGTCTTTGGTCTGGCGAGGGAGCACTGCGAACGCGTGAAGTCGTACATGTCGGAAGGTCAGGACGCAAGAGTTCATTTTTTGGCACGGTAGGTTAACAAGAAGTTCCTGTTATGGAGAATTCGGACATACATATCGGTTTCTTATTTGCGAAGGATGGACCCACCGAGTGAGAGACAGAGAGATACAGAGAGCGGCCCCGGGCCTCCAGCTCGGTACTGTACTTGTAGAAAGACAAACAAAATGAGTTCCATCACTCGCGCTCGCAAGGATGCCACACCCTTGGTGTCTGCGTGGAAGGTGAACGGGCAAGGTAACAACGGATCATTTACGTCTTATCTCACCTACGCAGGGCGGTCGTGGAATTCTCGGAGTCTGGAATAGAAACGGACCGCGGACGTTGCTTGCTTCCCTGTCTGTGTTAATGCTAGTGGCGCATCCGTGGTTGCAGACGTTCAGAGTCTTTTCCACAGCGTTACCAACTGGGATGGTCGAGTTTGACGTCAGTCCGTCCGTCCGTCCACCCATCGAAGATGATTGAAGGAGCCTACATTGATTCCATCGCCCCACCATCCCGCTACATGGCGGTATGGGGTGGAGTAGAACTGCTTCGAAGTCATGTCTCGAGGGCAACAAGCAAAGGCACGGATGCGAGACTGCGCAAGTCGCCGCTGAGCATGCTTCCTGCCAATGCTTGTCACCGAAGCTCCCACCCAAGCTGACCGCCCACTGTTACCTTAGATCACCCGTGAGTGAAGATATGTGAAGGTTAATATCATCAAGAAGCATCGTCAGCAGAGCACAACTTATCAAATTAGTAATTAGCTTCATGTATGTCATCAAGAACACCTTCAAGCCAGCAGGAAAATACTAAAACGAAGATATTTCAGGGCATGTGCACTGCAGTCCCCCTCTCGAAGAAGAACTTCTGCCCCACCTACGTCATCTTGATCTGACCAGCCCGGCTGCTATAGGACGCGGTCCGGCAAGAAGATGTCTCTAGGTACAGTTTGTCACCCGTGAAAATCAGCTCGCCAGGCTCGGGCTGCTCTGGCAGAGAGTCTGGTGAAGATCGCCGACCTGCAGGCAGCTCTTGAATTCCGCTTGTTTTGTGGGAACTGGGAGTGTGCAGACGGCTCGTATGCCAAGGGTAGGTGACCGCAGCCAAGGATGTGAACGGGCCAAGCTTGAAAAGTCTCGAGCATATGCTGCATTCGCAGAAGTTTTTTTTTGCAATGCGTCGAATGTGGGCAGGGTTTAGGATCTAGTCCAGGACACATAGGCTACTCTGCGGCCAGGCGCAGCTCGTGACGGTGCGTGCCGGGCTTGGGAAAATTTTTTGAGCGCTCGGGTGTGTTTCTTGGAGAAGAATCGGTCGTTGGCATCAGGCCAGGCAGCTTCACCACCTTGCAGCCCCACCGCTTTGGAGCTACCACCTGAGAGCTTGTTGCAAGCTGATTTGGCACAGATGAAGTGCCTCTTCGGCAAGCAAGCTGTGCTCATCATCCTGGCATGTGTGCCTTCGCCCACCGGCAAGTGACAAGAAGGTTCTCTTATCCGACCTTACAGATTGTCTTAACTCTTGCTTGCGAGGCAGGCACTCTCCAGGCAGGATGCCGTTGTTGCGGACCTTCAGACGCAGATCACCGCGGTCCGGGCAGAACGGAGGAGCCAGCCAGGGGCGCACACAAGAAGAGTACGCATCTGAGCAGAACTCGTGACAAAGCGTACGGTCATGCAATGACCTGTGAGGCGATGGCAGGACGTGTCCGAAAGAAGGGAACAGCGGCGCTTGGAAGCAGAGGAGCGCGTTTCCACGGTTTCTGACAGCATCGCGAAAGGTTCGGGGTGAGAAGCTTAAGGTTCGACAGATTCTGGCAGAGGATATGCAGGACATGGCTGTCCTTCTGAGTTGCACAAGCCCGTGTGCGGCATGTGGCTCCAGGTGATCACCCGTCATCCTCCCGCTTGCCGCTTTGCTTCCGTGTAAGTGCCCCAGCCATGGGAAAGGGATTCGCCATCGACAAGTCCTTGGAGGCCAACATGCACCAGTACCAGATCGTGGGCCGCGCAGCTCCAACTCCGAAGAACCCGACTCCGAAGATCTATCGCATGAGGATTTTTGCCCGGAATGTGGTGCTGGCCAAATCCCGCTTCTGGTATTTCATGAAGAGGCTCAACAAGGCGAAGAAGAGTGGTGGTGAGTTGCTGTCCGTGAATGAGCTGCACGACACCTCCCCTACCAAGGTGAAGAACTATGGAATCTGGTTGCGGTATGACAGCCGTACCAACACGCACAACATGTACAAGGAGTTCCGCAACGTGAACATCAATGGCGCTGTTGGGCAGCTCTACCAAGAGATGGCCGGTCGCCACCGTGCAGACCCTGGTTCTATCCAGATCATCCACGCGACCACCATCCCCGACGAGAAGTGCCGCCGCGAGCACGTCCTGGAGATGCATGATAAGAAGCTAAAGTTCCCAGTCATCAGGAAGATCCCTCATGCTGCCAAGAAGTTGCGTACCACCTTCAAGGCGAAGCGCCCGCAGACCTTTGTGAAGTAGAAGTGAAAGCGATGGCGCGCAGATGCAAAGAAGCAGATGGAGCTTTGACGGAGCAGAAAACGGACCGCAGTGGCAGCAGCAGGCATAAGGGTGTCACGACAGTGTTTGCCCGTCGCCCTCCAGCTGTGAGGATGAAGTGCTCCGGCTGCGGAATGAGCTGGCGACCACAGCCCGACATAACTTGATGCGCTCCGAACTCGAGCGCACCGTAGAGGTCGTAACACAGGAGGCGGGGGAGCGAACATTCGCAAAGATTTCCGCACGTGTATAGAAGCAGGCCGAGCGCTTGGAGAAGGAGCTTTTGCACGTTCAGGGGCAGCTGCAGCAGTCCAACGGCCAGCTCGCCGAGGTGGTTCACGGCCTTAAGAGCACCTGTCGAAGATAGGCGCGGCCTTTGATTTGCTAGAGTTCTGCTGACAGACTGAGGCATCTTGCCTTGGAGTTCCAGATGTTCATCCTTCCGACGTCGCGCAAGAGCTGAAATCCAAGGCTTGAAACACCGTGCCATTTCCGGAATGCTCGCGTTACAATGTCATGCACACAGGTGCAAGGATTGGAGGCGCAACTTCAGGAGTGCAAGGGCAAGTTGCGCGACATAGAACCTTGTCTCCAGCTACACTGAAAGAGCTTGATCGAGCACGAGACGTCACAGTCTGTTGATCGTTGAGTCATTGCATTGTCATCGTTGTCTTGTCGCTTGTTGGGTAACCTATCTCTTGACACAGTTTTAGAATTTAGAGTGTATTTGAGGTCCTCCTTCTTTGGTGATGTTGTTTTCGCTTAGGCCCGTGCAGCTGGAGTGGATGACGTGGAGCTGGTGTTCGAATCGATCGACGGCTGGAAGGAGAAGGCAAGCGGTTTGTTCCAGGCATAGTGCAGCTAGGGGGGAACCATGGCTGCAAGAAGAATAAGGCGTTCTGTGCACGCCCGCCCTTGTTCTCCCAGACGTCGTTTTTGCAAAAGGATGTCTTGCTAAGCCACCACTTCGCCAGGTCCATGAGACCAGCCGTGACCTTTTCAAGCGAGACCAGCTTCTTGCGGAGGCAGCAGCGGGCATTGTTTCTTGACCAGACGTATTGAGCTCCAGGAGTTTCGTGGTACAAAAGGGTGCGGGAACATGTGGGATCGATAGCCACTCAATCTCACGGCAAGTCGCCAGACCTCCTTCCCTTCCGGACAACTTGTCGCCAGCCGGACACGTGCGATCGACCCAGCGGCCAAGGCAGACTTTTTGGAGATCCTGGGCCTGAGATCACCGGGATTGCCCAAAGGCCGCAGTGGCGCAGCCACAGTGTAACACAGAGACTTGCAGTATCTTCATCTCTGACCCAAAGCAGAAGCACGCCTCGCTCTGCAGGCGGTGCCGAGGCCGCTCGAGCGGCCTTGCAGGCTTTGGATGCTGCCGAGGAAGCCGTTCGCCACTGAGCCGGGCGGGCCGGGCGGGGAGTCTCGTGAAGACATGAAGCCGAGCCCAAAAAATCTCAGGCAGCCAGAATGGCTCGTGCTGCAAAGGTGGCCGCCACGAAAAGGAGAGTCCCGTGGCTTGAGCAGACATGAGAGAGAAGCCTTTTCTGCCAGTGAGGACGGATGATTCGGTGCCTCAGATGATGCATAGCTAGTTGTGTGAGCGTCCGGGCAACAATCTGCCACATCTTTGCTGGCGGCACATCCCTGAATCATTTCGGCCTCCTTGAAGAGTCGTTGAAACTACCAAGGCTTTGGCTTCCGATCCCTCATGACCGCAAGGCGTCGGTTTGCGAGCGCTGAGGTGCTCTCCTACACCGAGGGATGAACAAAAAAGGGGCCAGTGCCGGCACTCCAAACGGCGATGCGATATCAATACCACTCTCTCAGCACTGAGCACAATGCACATCATTGTGCATCGTGCATTCTGCCGGCTCAACCAGGAGCTGAGGCTAGTTGCTAGTCGCATGCAAGTGCAAAACCATCAGTGTTTGAGCAATATTTCCTACCCAGACGCTTCTCACTTGCTTCAGAGGAGAGGGGTGTATTGTGGCTAGTTGCTGCCGCATCTAGCGAGATTTGTGCCAAGATGGCGATGGAAACAAGTGCAGATATTTCTCATCGGGCACGGCGCGTCCTCATTGGTGCCACTTGTCAGCCTGTCCAGAGTTGCGGGAAGCGGCATGGAACAAGACTTTCTTACATCGGTGTCACGTCAGCCTGTTGCAAGGCCAAAATGAGGCAGTCCAAGGACCTGAGCATGTAGTCGATGTGATCTAGGGTCCACATTGCTACATGTTCTGTGCACCTGTTACTGTAGTGCTTGCGGCATCCATGCAAGACACACGCGTTTGCATATTGCAGCCAGCTCCCGAAACAAGACGAGCTACATGTTTGGCGCAGATGATCACAGAAACATCGATCTTGTCTTGTTACCAGCAGCATGTACAGCTTGTTTATGCGCGTGAGAAGTCCGAAAGCGCCTAAGCCGACATCTTTACCGTCGATGGGTTGTCAGTTGGAAACAGTTGGAAGCACCTGCCCTCGAAAACACGTGATCTCACAAGCCAGAAGGCGGAAGACATGCGGTTTCATGCATCAGCATCAGCTGACTGTGCAATAAAATGCGTGAACACGGGATTGCGGGCGAGCCTGCACTCGAGACTCAGGTTCATTCCAATCCACTCCCATTCCCGCTCCACTGCACTTCTACGAGCACTCACTTTCCGGTATTTGGCCCTGGAAAAAGGGAGTATTTTGGAGTTTCGGATTTAGGGTTTAGGGTGGAATCCTGTGAGAGAGAGAGAGAGAGGGTGGAATCCTGAAACGTGCATCGGCCGGTTTAAATGACGGACCTGGAACCCCCACCCCTCCGCTACCGCAAAACCGTGGCTCTGAAATGCCCGTCGAGCTGGGTTGCGGACATACAGCACAAGTCCGAATGAAGCCCAGTTTTACTTGTTCTCGCAGGAATCCTGGGATGAATTGTTCCACGCAGCAGACAAGGACTGCTGGCCGTCCGTGTCATGGCCGTCAAGCTGTTGGGTTGGACTGAGTCCCGCATCTCCCATCCCTGTTCCTGTTCGGCTATGTTGGACTTTAACTTGTACCTGCGGCGGTGGCAGGACAGATCGAAGACTCTGGATCTGAAGGAACTGACGCAGGCTGCGAAAGGATGTCATGATGTCGCCAGTTTTTCGTGACAGAATTCGAGTTTCGACCCGTCATTCGTGTTCGTGCAGCAATCCGAAAGTGCCTTTTAATGAGCTTTCAGCTTCCAACTCCTAATACACTACCTTGTCCGTCTTCCAGTCCAGATTTAGATCCACGTGTCCACTCGGAGTCATCATCCGACATGAAAGCATGGAGTGCAGGGGCATTTTCGTGAGAGGTGTCAGAGATGCCTCCCCGAAAGGATGAGTTGGAATCCCCATATGTTGTGTGCAGGTCTCCAGGCCCCCCAAGCCCCCAAGGCCAAGCCGAATCACTGCCAGGATTTACAAGTATTTTTTTTGGTGGGGCGGGGGTGGGCGGGTGAGAGGGGTGAGTCGGGCTCCGGGCATAGTCACAGTGGCATGTATTGCATTGCTTGCTGGAAGTGTTGTAAGAGAAGTGTATTATTCAAGGGCTCTTGCGCGTTGTGTCGCCAAAGTCCGGCTCAAGGTGAGACGCAGTTGTAGGATGTTGTAGGTGGCATTTCTTCTTCCAGACTGGCGAATTTGCATGACGAGGCTCGGGGCCAGATGGATGCAGCTACTGGCGCATGCACATGCTAGGGGTGGCTAGGCTTGCAGAAGTGTTTGCATCCGACACGGGCTTAGGTTTCTTGTGCTCTTGCCCCTCGCTCTTTGCAGCAGCTGAGTTGCAATTATTCCAGACCAGCTTCTCTTGATCCCGCATGCCCTGTTTCGTTGTTGTGTCAGGCACCCAGTTCATCTGCAGGGACCCTGGCTGGTCGGATGATTTCTGCTCGCCTCAGGGCACCAACGTCTCTGGTTGCAGCAGCGAAGGCGGAGAGCGGGAGCTGCGCAAACAAAAGCGCTGCAGAAGGGGTGCGAGAAGCGATGCGAGGCTATGGCGTGTTGCCCAAAAGCCCGGACTGGATGCAGATCCGCCAGCGGCTGATCCGAGAGAGCTCCGACTGCACCGTTGCAGCGGCGAGGGTAGGGTAGGATGGGTAGGACGGTAGGACCAGTAGGACGCACCATGGGGCTCTGCAGTATGATTTTGTCTCTGACTTCTCATACGAGGATGTTTGGACAGGAGATGCTTCCTCGCAAGTCCAGGCCAGAGTTGCGTCAGTCGCTAGATTCCGAGATGAATACGTGGTGATCTTGAAGTCTTGCGGTTTTTTCAGGCCAGACAGTGTCGCAACAAAAGCAGTCCGGCATTTGTTTCCCGCCCCTCGAAGTGAAATATGGCCTAGATGCACGATCATGAGCCGATGTTCGAACGTTGGAGAACTGCATAGCCCTCTCCTGAGGACTGTTTGTATGCTGCCTGGGGCAGTGGAAACAGAAGTGAGTGTGAGAAAACCATCAATGTGACCGAAATTCTGTGGACGATGCATGCCAGGCTAAGAGCACCTTGGCTTTCACTTAGACTCAGGTTTTGTTGAACCAGCGAAGCTCCCATGTGCGACTACGATGACGGAGCATGTTGGCCTGCTCTGTGTCCTCCGGCTATCGAAAGGCGAATTACTCAATGACGCTGACCTCGAAAGTTTTCTTGACGCTCAACACTTCGGGGTATGCGCCGAACTACGACATCTGGGGAGCCCCGGCTTCGAGTTCCGTCAGGTTCGGCGGCGTTAGTTTCATGTCACACTCCGAAGGTGCAGGGCAGCCAGCAGATCCACAGCCCCCTGGCGACCTTCTGCAGCTGATTTCATCTGCAGCCTTTCTCTTGAACCCATACCATTAGCATACTGTAGAGTGGCTTGGGCAATAGCCCCAGACACGCAATGGGATGCTGCAGAGCTCCTGTGTGGAAAGGCTTTGAATAAGTCTGCAGGCGCTCGGAGCAAGCTCAGCACACATATGCTGCGAACACGGGGCCTGATTCTCTTCCTGTGTTCGCAGCATGCGGGTGCTGAGCCTGTTCACAGCGTCTGCAGATGTATTCAAAGCTTTTCCACTCGGAGTTCTCCTGCAACAGATCATGCAGGAGTTGTTCTCTCAGAGAGTTCATAGAGTCGGTTTGGCCAAACTCGCAATTCTTCCCAGAAGGTTTCTCAGACGAGCATCACGGGGCAAAAAAGTAGGATCAGCGGATTGAGGGTTAAAGTGAGTATAGTAAACTTCCAGTGGCCTTGAGCATGTAGAAACTCCACATAGAGGGAAGTCACAGTTCCAACAAATTCCACGCGGGAGGAACTCTTTGCCAAATAAGTTGAAAGCGCACTCCTTCCACGTGGGAGAGGTTGTAATTCCACTTGGATCGTCAGGTGCGAGCGATACACACTGCGTCAGCTGAGAGCCGGACTGCATGCACAGGCCTCCCGTGCATCGGAACGACGACAAGAAGTGTTCTCTAAGAACAAGGGCCCATACAGTGTTCAATACGTTAGAAAGGCAGTGTGCAAAGATGTGCACCTAAATGACGCCTACAGGGAGTGCTTGGTTGTATCTTCGTAAGCTAGTGAAGGCAACAAGCCCAGGGTGGGCATCCTTCACAAGCTCGCACTCGCTGAAGTTCGTTTATGGAGATGGTGCGGACATCAATTTGGTCCAGGAGCCAACCCAGGAGCCACGATTGAGGAGATGATACCGAGGAGACAGAGAACACTAACGACTACGGTGCATGGAATGAGCACTTTAAGTTTTCAGCTTTGGATGCCTTGGGGATGCTGATGAACCAGTTTGTAGTTGGACTCCGAAAGACTAGGCGTAGGCTCCAAAGTGCACGCTTGATATGTCAAGACTTCCGTGAGGTTCTAAAGTTGCATCTCCCAGGAGGTGTGTAGCAGTATGGCCTGTTGCACTTTTGAGGTTCTTCACCTTTGCCGCAGGGGCCCAGTTAAAAACTTCACGAGTATGTATGTGGACATGCAGCGAAGAAGTGAGAGTTTGTCGGAGCGAAGCCAAGGCTTCCTCGTAGAGGAAAGACGCTGGTTCTCTTCCACAACGGCCACGGAATGTCGAAAGGCTGCCCGACCTACGGAGACCGGCTTGTTTTGTGTCACTGTTGCACTGTGTTGCCCTATTACATGCTTTGCATGAAGGACAGCGATGTTCGCTGCTTTCTGCTGGCAGGAGACACAGACGGGAGTGCGGACTGGCTGAACCAGATGGGCTTTGATGTGGCTACAGTAATGTTTCCTGCCGGCAGTGCATTGCGGTCTAGCTTGCTTGCGAACTTGAGTTTCCCGTCGGATGTGATGCAGTTTATCGGAAGGGTGGTCGGAAATGCATCTCCGGACAGCTTCGATTCCAGCTTGAAAGGTTTCCCTTGTCCATGGATTCTTCGCGAAGGTTCCTTGCATTTCGCACTTCGAGTCTTGCATGAGTGCAGGTTTTGAATCCAGTCTCGCAGTTTTTTCAGAACCCTGTCTGTGATGTAGTGGCACCATCCCAGATAATTTGGGTGGCCCGAGCCTGTTCTCCAAGTTGCCACATGAGACTTCCCTTGTGACTGTAAGTATAGCTTCCGGCGCTTATCAGGAAATGTCGGGAATTGCAATTTGAGTTTTCCGCCGTAGGCAATGACATGGGGGCTTACAGGGTCTTGCTGCGAGACTGAGATGCGCACACGAGCCAGACTGTCGCCCTGTGCGAGTCAACGGAACACATGTAGCATCATCTGCATGCTTTCTTCGGCATCGTTCTTCTTTCCCAGCTTTTCGGAGCCGTCCTGCGAGAATCACCGGACCCTCCATGCAGCTCAGGATGCCCTTCAAGGACTGCAACTCCGACCCCCATGATCCTCACAGTTTGCATGTGGCTTTGATGGAAACTTGGTCGCGGCCTGCATAGCCATGAATGCTGTCAACTTCATCTGAGGCTTGGTTTCAACCCTTCGAGGATGAAGGAAAGCCCTGGGTGAAGTACTTCCTTGAGCCAGTTCCTTGGCCGCTCGAGACATTGCAATTCAGGCTTTGCCGAGAGCTGATCTGCTTAGGTAATCAACACCATCAACTTTGCCGTTGATTCGTTGGCATATGCTCTTCAGCTGGGTTACGGGTTAGGCAGAGCCCGTCGATGCCCCTTTCGAGTCTCCAGCGCTGAGTTCGAAGCGGACGTCAGTGGCATTGATTCATGAGCAGACGTAAAAGCGAAAGCACTGCCAGGAGAGGATCATCATGATGGGTTTGAGCGGAGGTGGTTGGACCACAACACTCGCGGCAGCCGTGGATCCCAGAATAGAGCCTTGACTCGTCCTTCTGGGAAGGCATCTGAGGTGTACGATTCTTCAGCGATATACATTTGGTTGCGCCAAGGTGCTCTCGATTCCGATTGCTGGCAGCCTTCCTTGTGATTTCCGGCAGCCGGGCTGACACACCCCAGCAGATCGCGTGTTGGGCTGCTTCCAAGAGAAGCCAATTTTCTGTCAGGCACACCAGTTGGGACTTCGAGCAGTACTGTTCCGATCGCTGGGCACAGATAGGCAGCTAAGCTTTCCCAGATAGTCGGGCAAGCTATGTGCCGGCTTGTCTCAAAAGGCGTTGTTCAAGCTCACAACGGCATGTCTGCACGAACTGCTTAGGAAACTACACGGCCTTGTACGTTCTAGCGGCCCTCGAGAAGGATCGAGCCAGCCTTTCGCCTTCACCGGACAGAACACTCACCTCAGCGGGTGGCATAGACAACGCAGGCTCAATAATTTTTATCCACATCATCACCTTTGCATCTCCCGGCGCAAGGTGTACAAATGCTTCACGAATCCGACCCCTGCTGCTTCCATGCCTGTGGTCGTCATTCGAGGATCCAGGACTCAGATCGTTGCAAGAGATGTTGGCATGACGGTTGCGTTGACATGAGACATCACTTCATACCGGGCAATAAATCGTTTTGAGAGATGCTGCTGGCGTATGTGCGGCAGGGTTGGGACTGCTTTGCAACCTCTAGCAGTCTAAATGGCATCAGGAGTCCCAGAACCAAAAAGGAGCATCAGCATCATGCCCACTGGATTGTGTGATTGTAATGTTCGCAAGCTCATATCGAATGGGCAAGGCCGGAGCTCTTGAAGGCGTCAAGTCCAAGGCTTGGAGACACTGACAGGAAGGGTCCAGTGTGGGATGGGACGGACACGTAGCGTGCTCCAACAGTCGAAAGTGGGGATGTTCGGGCAAGCGTGAAGTGAGGACCGCGACAGAGGTTGGGAAGTAGTCTGGGGCACCACATGCTCACACACAGCCAGGACTATAACAGATTTGTCAATTCTGCAGCACGCGGTGTTTTCCAGACTGTCGTGACGGAGGGGAACTTACATCAGTTCAGCCCGATTCTCGGCACAATGATGGAGATCAACTGTGCAGTTTGTCTTCTTTGTGCTTCCTAGGGGTGTGTCTGTGCTTGTGGGTGTGTGTGTGTGTCCAAGTTGATGAATTTGATCGGCGGCTGCTTTGTTTGCGAGGCGGGAGAAGGTGATTGCAGCGACTTTGATCGGCAAGATATCTCGGAAGGAGGCGACGTGTTCTGCTCGCAGGCCGGCGATACTTTACCCAAGCGGCTTTATCCGTCAGGAGATCAAGGCCTGCGACGTGCAGTCGCCATTCAACGTGCTCCACGACGAGAGAATCAGAATGAATTCACTCCTCATCTGAAAGGTGCCGGCATGCCTGCCTGCACGATCCACGACGAGTTGGGGTTAGGCCATGACAGAAGGTGGCAGCCCTACTCCCCTCGGCGACCATGGAGCTTCAGCTTCGAGGGGCCCCGCCCGCGGTGCAACAAGCAATCATCTTGTGTGTTAGTAGCAGTTGGCAGCAAGACCAGCGGCAATGCGAGAGAGAGCATCAGTACGTGCTTTCCGCATGAGTCGAAGTGGTAGATGGAGCACTTCGATGTGTGCCTTTGTGGAGAGCTTGAGAACCGGCTCCCACAGGCTTGTAGCACGTCTGGGCTTGAGCCCAGCCAGATGCGGTGCGTACGGCTTGAGCGCAGAAACCTCGCGGCATCGTAGCCGTCGTAGCAGCTTGCGAGTCATTGGTCGTTATCGGTGTTTTTAAGACTTTAAGCTACTGCACAGAAGCTCGAGCGTCCCATTGAAGCCTGTGACAGGTTCTACGTGAGAAGCTACGCATTCCCGACACCACGCTCCGTGGCAGAATTGTGCCCGCGGCCGATCTGTGCCGAAGCCGGAAAGACTGAGGCTTCCGGACCATGAGATCCAGGTCGTCTTTTGCGAAATTGACATCGACAAGCACCTCGGAGCCGCAAAAAGGCGAGTCTGCATGAATTGGGGCATTGCACACACCTGGCGCGGGCCGAGGACTGGGGCCATATCGGGCCCCGAGTTTTCGCGGAATCCCGGCAGCATGACGAAGCACGTGGGTTCAGGTAGCTAGAGCACAGTACTCTCCTCGACGCCCCAGGTTTGTCTCACGTGGACCTTTAAACCCAGAGGAGGAGGCCAAGCTCTTTGCAGTTCGGGTAAAGCGAGTACACCGCCGCTCTGCTGAATGGCATTGCGGATCTCTTCAAGTGGACTTCGAATGTCGGCTGACCTGTAGCTTGCAGCTGGCGCTCCGGCAGCCACAGCCAAGGCAACCTTCGCTTGGGGTTCCGAAACTATAAGTGCCTTTGTCAAAGCAGACATGAGAGTGGGTAAAAGCATCCGGAGCGACTGCTTCTAAGGACAGATGATGCAGCCCCTCGGTTGACTTTCATCCCTGAATGTGCCATGTTCTTGACAACTGTACCGTCAGACGCCCGGCTGTCCCCTTTGTGAGCCGGGAGTGCTGCTACGCCCTCTCGTTTTGGTGTTGCGTTTTTAGGAAGGCCCTGGTTGGGGAACTCTCAGATTCTGCTAGATGTTGTTGATGGTTTGGGACCTCGGGTCCTCGAGTCTAGGAGTCTAGAGTCTAGAGGTTGCTGGCTCGAAAAAGGCTTTGGGCAGGCCTTTGATCGAAGACTTAAGGCCTGGGGGAGCTTCTTTGGGTCACATGCGGACAGGCTTCAGGAACTCATAAGCGGAGAAGCCCCCAAGTGCCAAGGCAGAGGCCTAGACCAAAGCCAAGCCATGCCGTTCCAAAGACAAACGAAGCCGGAGTCAAAACGCATCTACAGTGTCAATGTCTGTGGAAAAGGGCCGTATGCACACAAAAACATCTTTTTGACAACTGGTCATGCAGGCGTCAGCAAGCATCAGCAAGTATCTTCTTGTTTGTTCGTGCAGGCAGTGCGACGGCTTTTCGATCGCATCGACAGAGGCGGTGACGGTCACTCGACTTGACTGCTCGACTACTGTTGGCCGAGTGGCTGCGGCTTTCCCAAATCCAGGCCGCATCTCAATGCATGAGCTCATGGGCTTCGTGCGGGAAGACTTAAAGCTCACGAAGTGGGATGTTTTTGAGTCAGAGGCTTGTCGGCAAGGAAGGCATGGAAGGCAGAAGCGGCTATCACGTGTGCTTACCGCAGAGAAGTTGAAAGTTTTCTGAGGAAATGAAAGCCTTCTACAAGAGTATGGACGACAACGGAGATGGTTCCTCTTCTTGAAGGGGCTTGTCTCGTACCATGTTCTTTGCACTGCTGACCAACAAGGTCTCGATGCGAATGAGCTGGTCAAGTTCATCCGTCACACACGGGCCGCAAATGGCAAGCAGAACCAGCGCAATCAGACGGGCCCTTACCCCTTACCGTCGCATCGTCTCGCGTCTTGCTGGGACGGAGGAGCATTGCAGTTGGGCGGCAGAAATTCTTTCGCTACTGCGCCATCATGTGGCCGTCTCTGGCATTCCCAGGCAACGGCACAAACAGCTGAGGGATTTGAAGTATTGATGACAGCAACTTGTGAGCTAGCGGCTAGCCAGGCATAGCCAGGCCACGCTTGACAAACCTTGCATGCAATTGCAAAGGCCAACACATCCTCGCAACCCTCGAGCAACGTAATCACTCGAGGTGGTCCAAAACCAGGTGCAGGATAGACGGAACACGTGTGTCCCGAAGGTTCTAGAGCCCGTATCCTCCCAGCATGTGAGCTCTTGTTCAAGTTCAGGGGCAGGTGGCTCGTGACGCCATGTCTGCTGCGGCTGGCTGCTGCTCTGCGCACCCTGTAAAAGCAGTTGTGGGCGGCTGCCGCAGCAGGCAGTCGAAGGATGCTGAAGAAACTCCTTCGAGGGTGCGTCCTGCAATTTTGCGGATGCTGAGCACAGCTTGTTTTTACTTGTAGTGCTGTACGATGCTGTGAGCGGATGCCGGAGCTTCTCAGGTGGCCCCATGGCCGCCGTGTGCCTGGAGCCTCAGCAGCCTTGCGCGCCCAAGCCTGTTTGGAGGCACTGCTGTGGGGCGGCTCTGTTTGAGTCAGTGCAGACACCAAGGCATCAAAGTCGTACTACGTGGCAAAGCAGGTTTGAAGCAAGCCGAGCCCGTCAGCGCATTGTCCTCACATCTTTTTTTCGACGGCGATGGCAAATGCATGGAGGAAGCCCAGCGAGCTGAGCAGCGGCAGGAGCCGTTGCAAGCTCAGCGGCGCTTCGAAGAAGCAGCCCAGCTCTGGCAGCTCGGCACGAAGTATTCAACATATCATATCCATTGTATCATTGCGCGTCGCAGCGGTTATGAAAGGTCTCGGATCGGAGGGCGGGAAGCCCTTGCAGCGGAGGCTTGGGCTGAGGCAAGGCCAAGAGTCGAACGGAAGCTCCGTGAAGTAGCGCAGAGTTCTCTTCCTGGCCTGAGGCAGGCCGCCTGTGCCTTGAGCTCGGGGCTTCCTTGGACGCGGTGGCCGCTTGGGCCTGGAAGGGCGCCGAATCCGAAAGCAGCTCTCTCTCTCTCGCGCGTCGCACACGTCACCGTCACCCGTCACCCTACCAGGTCGCCTGCGAGCACGGCCTCCGCCTCAGTGCGCGGCACTGGCGCCTTGGCTTCCTCAGCGCGCTGGCCCTGGAGTCCATCGGCCTGCTCAGCACGGCCGAGGCGACTCCGCGACGAGCGCGGAGTGAAAAGGGGAGGGAAGCGCTCTGAACTGGTGTTGGAGCGGCGAGTTGTCACAGGAGAGACTCCAACAGGCTGCTCGGCTCCTCACCGAGGCATATAGGGGTGCAAGAGTGGCGCCGGGGCGGAGTTTGCGAGCAGAGCCGACGGACACGATGAGACACGTCGGATTCCACAGGTGGCCGCGAAGGACGCGCTCTCAGCCGTCCTGGAGGCCTTGCGCAGGGTCCGTGCGCGGACTGCGCAGCTGCAGGCAGGAGAGCCACAGGTGCCTGGATCGCAGCTAGAAGAGGTGAGAAGCTGCAGCCTGCGATTGTTTGCAATTGGACGACAGAAGTCCAGACGCTGAGGCGCTCATGGAGGAGATTCAAAGGATGGGCTCCCTGCTAGGCGACAAAGAGGCCTGCACACCATATCCTACAGTCGGCATTTATTACCCTTCCGGTCGAACTCCAAAGCGAATTCTTCAGGCGGGCTACTGGATAAGCAGCGTGGGAGAGTGCAGCCGCAGCGCAGAGGGCCAGGCGGAGCTTGTTCAGAAAGGCAGGGCCTTCAGCACTAGTGACACTAGTGGTTCATATGTGCATCGTCGAAAGAGAAGAGTCAAATTCATGCCAAAGGTTTCTTGGATTCATCGCAGCGTGATGTGAAGCAGCCGGTGGCAGTGGCAAGAAAAGCGAGCCTGGTGGCAATGAGGTCCCGGCCACTTCTTCCTCGGAGCGACTCCTCTCTGTCGGTAATTGCACATTGCATTGCATGTAAAGTCGTTACGGCCTCAAGAGACCACGGTGTCATGTGTCGGCGTTTCGGTTCAAAAGTCCAGGCCAGGAGGCGATGTCTTGTTTCTCTGCTTTTCCTCACGGCCGTGGAGCGGCAAGGATCGAGGACGTGTCTATGCAAATGTTGCCGAGGCAGTTGGGAATACCCCATGTGTGAAATTTCAGATGACATCTGCCCCAAGGGGCGCACGATCAATGCCAAATTGGAATACTTTAACCCATTGTCCAGTGTCAAGGACAGGACAGCCTGTGCAATCGTGGAGGATGCTGAGAAGAGGGGTGTTCTCAAGCAATGCTGTGCGCTCAGCGTGGATACCGCTGTGTTATTGTTTTGGCCGAGTCCTTCTCGATCGAGCGCCGCAAGATGATGCGCTGCTTGGGGGCCAAAGTAGTTACCACCCCAAAGTCTGCCGGAGGTACAGGAATGGTCGCCAAAGCGAAAGAGCTTGCAGAGAAGCATGGCTGGTTTTTGTCACCAGTTCGAGAACGAGGCCAAGGCAAGGTTTCATTACGAGACCACAGGCCACGAAATTCTGCACGATTTCCAGGGTGAGCGGTTGGACTACTTCGTGGCCGGCTACGGCACGGAAGGGACCTTCGGTGGGGTTGGCAAGGCCATTCGAGAGCAAAGGCCATCGGTGAAGCTGTGCCTTGCGGAGCCAATGGAGTCGCCCATGCTGCCGTCGGGAATGGCCACGGAGCGGCATGAAGACGGCAGTCCTGTCACATCCCATCCAGCCTTTAAGATGCATCACATCCAGGGCTGGGCACCGGATTTCATCCCAAAGATAGTGGAAGATGCCGAAGTCGTGCCCATACCCAGTTCGGGTTCTGCTGACATGTCCAGGAGACTTGCAACGACACAGGGTATTTTTGCAGGCTATTCTGGAGGGGCCTCGGTGCTAGCAGCTGTCCAGGTTGCCCAGGACGCACCTGAGGGCTCCGTCGTCTTGACTGTCGCTTGCATTTGTTGTGTTTTTTGCCGGGCATGTTCCTTTTTCAGTAGTTGACAAAAAGAGTTGCAGGCCACAAGGTTCTCAACTAATTAGGCTAGCGACGGCTAGTGACTGCTAGTGGCACGTCTGCCCAGGTCGTTGCAGACACTGGTGAACGATATCTGTCAACACCGCTCTTCTCACAGGTCAGCGCCGACATGAACGAGGAAGAGCTTGAGATCTCAAGATCGACGGCAAGCTTCCAGTTGACGGCACCTTCGTGAAATACGTAGGTTTGTGATAGGAAATTCTTTCGTGATGCAGTGGCAGCTGCGAGAGCCATGGCGGGCGATGAGCATCTGTTGCTCCCCACGTGAGCGCTGCTGATCCAGCAACTGTCCCACAGCACCAGCTAAACTGCCATAAGCCTCAACTAGTGCAACTATCACCCACGGGTACGTGTCAGGCAACCATGCATCCCTTTCCGAAGTAGCGGGACAGTCAGACCAGATGCCTCTGGCTTGGGCTGAACATGCCCGTGTAGCTGAGAGCACGCTGCACTCGAGGAGATGCGATTGCTGTGTGTTAAACAGGGGCTACAGGCTCTGCAGATGGTCTCGTGCGACGAATGCCTTGCTGACCTGAGACTCGTAACAATCTGTGCAGGTACCGCGTCAACAAGAAGCTTCAGCGCTACCTTTCCGGAGCTGGGCTACTGCCGCCACCTCAAAGCTTCGAGTCTAGTTGAGCGCATTGCCCCTCCCAACTATTGCTGCTGCTACTAGTACCACTTCTTTTACTACTACTAGTACTACACTACTAGTACTACTGCCACTGCTACTACTGCTGCCGCGACAACGACGACGACTACTATTACTGCTGCTGCTACTACTACTACTACTACGACTGCTCAAGCCATTTTGGCTCAAGGCTCAAGACGGCTCCTGACTCAGTGGGATTTATTCCTCGACCTCCCCCTTCGTTTCTCTGCCAAGCAACTGACCGGGGCCCCGCGAAGTTTCCGACTCACACTCATCTCTCCGCTCTTTCACCCTACTTTCTTTCTTTCCTTGCCCCTGCCTGCACTGTTTGACCTTGCCCCTTTTTATCGTACCCTTGCTGCGTTAATTGACGCTGCCTTGTGACCCTTGCACTGCCTTTACTTGCCTGCACTGACTTTCCTTACCTTGCACTGATTTACTTGCCACTACTGCTGCTGCGAACTTAATTCTGCACTGCACTGACTGATCTTTGGGGTGTTTTCGCGGGAGCGAGAGAGAACCCGTGTTCGTGAGAGAGAGAGAGAGATGTCGGCAAGGGGGTCTCCCCCTTGTCCCTAGCCCTGGCGAAAGAAAGAGATGTCGGACGAAGCTGAAACACAGCTGCTCCCAGGGGCCGTGGGTTATCGTGCTCCCAACCTTTCCCAGAATGAACCGCCAGCTCCGCCAGGCCCTGCAGCTCCGTCCCTGTCAGGAGGAACACGCATGGACTTGGACAACGGAGATGAGTTGGGGCGTGACGAGGACGAGGACAGCACTCAACCGGGCAGACCGGGGGCAGGGCATGTAGAGATGAGAGAGGCAGCCTCTGCTGCTGCTGTCCCTGGGACAGAGTCAGGTCCGAATGTTTGCATCAGCTTTGGTACCTGGGGTAGACGCCACCCACGGAGGATGATCCCGAGCACCCGGGTTTTCAACGACCTAGCAACCGCAAATTAGGAGGAGCGAAGCCAGCAGTTAGCCTGGGTGATGTCCTTACAGAGCTGATAAACCCTGACGTCCCCGCAGTACCAGGCCCGGGAACCCCTGAACTTGGCAATCCTGACAGCCCAGTGGAAGTTCCACCAGAGATTCCTGTGCCTAGCAGATTGCCGGTTTTTGACTTATCCCAGGAAGATGATGAGCCCCAAGAGAGCCCACCTCCGGCACACAACGTCAGCGTCACTGCTAACCCGAACAGCATCAATCAGCTACACTGTGCACCACCTGGGCCCCCTAGACCACTGACAGTTGCAAGACATACCCAGGCTTTGGAGAATACGGGAACCCGTGGCTTCCCGCAAGGTAGACAACGACCTCACCAGTTTGTCTCGAATGATGGTCAGATTGCAGGGGTTAGTGGAGGAGAGACCCTGCCCTCTCCTCCTCGCAAAACGAAAAACCTGACCCCAACAACCCCAAGCTTTCCGATCGCCCAGATTCTGGTGCAGGGGATGAGCTAACTGATGGTGAAGACGGATTCCAATCGGGATAGCCAGGATAGGGCCCACGCTGAACCCCCTGGCTTGCGATCAGACCTGCAACAGCAGGAGATCAGGACAGCTGACTTGGAAGCAGCCACCCGGGAGCACTCCGGGCTTCATGAGGGCACCCTGCTGAGAGTGGCTGAGCTGGAGAAACAAGTCGAGGAACTCAAGCGCCAAGACCAGGAACGAACTCGCTTTCCTACGCCGGCTGGACGAGGCACCTCCAGGGATGGCAGAGGCAGGTCGCCATCTCAGCCTCGAAGCCCGAGAGATGATCGAGACCCAGAGGAGGACCTTGAGATAGTTATCGGGGGGTGGACAAGAAGACAGGATGTGGAGCATGAAGTCGTTTGAACATTCAGGACAGACTCCATGAGATCATCATACCCTATGTTGGGGGCAACGTTTGTTGTGTTGCCTTGAAGTTTCCACCTAACACTCAGAACATCCGCGCCCAAAGAGCCTTTCAGGCTCAGACCCTTGACAAACTTAAGTCCACCAAGTTCTTGTCAGGCATCGCGGGAAGCAAGAACAAAGAGCTGTGGATGACAAAGAACCGTACTCCAGAGGAGCGCAACAAAATCAGGGGGTTGGTGCAGACAAAGGAGTTCTACATCCATGTTAAGTACGCGGACTCGAGAGACAGGGAGACACCAGAGATTGACTGGAGAGGAAGAGTGTAGGTCGGGCGTGTCCAAGCTATAGCCGAAGCTTCCAATCTTCCAGCTGACGCTGACCCGTCAGATGTTTACTTGTGTGACAGCCGCGGAGACCATACAGGATGGGTCGTTTTGGCTGCCCGTTTTGACAAAAGAGAGGCGAGCTCCCGAAGCTTTGGGAGGCAGGACCTCATCTGAGTATGGGGAGAGATAAATGACTAGGCTCTGATAACTTGGCCTCTTTCCACATTGCCACATGGAACCGTAGGGGCAAAAGCCTGGAGAATCTTGACAGAGTCGGTGACCTGCTTAACATGGGCGGGTTTGACCTAATTGGATTGCAGGAGCTGGGCGGCTGCTTAGACATCCCGTCCGGTAAGTGGGACACCAGAGTTGTGTGGCTGCAAAACATTTCATTTAGTTTTGTCGTAGGAAACCCTTTGGGAAGCCACCGGTGCCAGGCCGTTGGTTTCCCCTCGATTCTTGCACCGCATGTGTCACATATTTCTTTGCAACCGTGTGGCATGTGTGTGCAGTTCAGAGTCCATGGTATGTCCACTTACCTTGGCCTGTCGCACACAATACCTCATACCTACACATGGAGCAACACAAGAGGCTCCCAATCCAAGATTGATTACATCCTCTACCGCACCCCACACCAACAGACGCTGGACATGCAAGTTGTTGAGGAGTCAGACTTTATCTTGGACTCCGACCATCGTCTCGTCACTGCCTGTGTTGGTCTTTTGAGGAATCGCCCACGACGACAGAGACAGCAGCGCACTAAGTGCGGGAAGTGGATAGTTGACTACACCAAAGCTGTGCCAGCCCTGAATGAGTTAGCAACAGTGGCAGATCTAGAAAGCAAGGATCTGGATGAAAGTGAGATGCTGTCAGTTGCGAGTAAATCCTGCTTCCGCCCGCGACGTTTTCGTTTTGTCGACTCCCCGGAAATTAAAGCCTTGATTCACAGCTCTGACCCACTTGAGAACAGACACCTCGGTAGAGAGATAGTGCATCGAAGAGCAGAGGCAAAAAAGCAGTGGAGGACAGACCTCCTTGACAAAGCAGCTTCGGGGGACTATCAAGCCATTAGCTACTTCAGGCGCAAACAGGCACAGACGGCCTCTCAGCTTACGTACTGTCTCAGAGTACGTAGGGGGCACCGGGCCAGCAGTAGGGGGCCTCCAGGCTTTCTACAGAGCGAAGTACGCGCCTGATGGTCCCGCTCCTTTGTCCACACCAATGCACATGTATAAGACGACAGTTGGACCCGTTATGCCTGCAGTCCCACTCATTGACAAGTCTGAAGTTGAAATGGTTCTGGCCCAAACCAAAAGTGGGAAGAGTTGCGGACAGGATGGGGCCCCATATGAGTTCTGGGCAGCAGTCCTGCAGTGGAGGCGTGTGAACGCATGCTTGATTTCCTCAACGAAGTCCTGCTGGGCAACCAAGACTTCCCTCATAACTGGTTACTGTCACAGATCGTTCTCCTACCCAAGACCAAGGAGCCGCGACAGCCCAAGGACTACAGACCAAGTGTTTTGGCAGCGACCCTCAGCAAGATTTTCACCAAGGCATTACTCCTGAGACTCCGGGAGTTTTTCCCACCCATGCCCAGTGGACAGCCATCCTCCCAAGTAGGGGCGCAGTCCTTGGATAGCTCCGTCGCCCTCAAACACCTGTCTCGAGGCAATGGGGCCTCCCCCTGCTAGCCTGTAAACTTGATGTCCAGGCAGCCTTTGACACCCTGAGTCATGAAGCCGTTGCCAAATTCTTAGGTTCGCTTGGGGCCCATCAAGAGGCGAAGCTGCTACTTGACCTTATCACTAGGTCTGAGGTATGCCTGAGCTTTGCCAACCACAGCTGGAAACAGAAGCTAAAACGAGGGGTCTTACAGGGATCGGCTTTTTCAGCTGAACTTTTTGCTAGGACCCTCGATTTCTTTATTTCCCCCCTTTTGGCAGCGTGGGAAACAGCTGAGGTCACCTGGGTCCGAGGGTCCAGGGGAGAGCCACTTTTTGCTATCGTTTTTGCAGATGATATACTGCTCCTGGCGACCAGCGCCGGGCAACTCGTGCGCATGCTTGATGCATTGCAGGACACACTCCAAGCCATCGGCTTGCACCTGGCTGAAGGAAAGTGCCAGTGCAATCGCTCGCCTGATCTCCCTAAGGACCCAGTGCAGCCGGCGGGGTTTTCCGAGCCCATTCAGGAGGTTGAGTCTTTCCTCTTCCTTGGGATTCTAGTTGGGTTTGCTGTTACCTGCCAAATGACCATTGCGGCCAGATTGAGAATGGCAACCAACTCTTTCTACGGGTACCTTGGGTTCCTGGCACGAGCCAGGGGTCCCCTAAGTAAGAGACTCCACCTGCTCAACTCCTTTGTGAAAGCAAGTGGAGGTGGCTTGCAGCAGCGGCGAGACCACTGCATGCCGTCAGATGCCAACCCAGGACCCTCCACACTCATTTCTTGGTGTCCATGACGAGACTGGCATACGACCCGCTACAGACATCCAGCGAGAACAGAATCTATAGAAGAAGGGGGGCCCGCATGGCAGCCCAAGCATGTGGACATAAGCCCTGGGACGCCGTGCGTTTGGAAGCCTTTATGGGATATTGGGGTCATGCTGCCAGGTTGGATCCCCACCTGGAGAGACCAATTTTTCCCTGGCAATGCAGGTCCGAAATGAGTCCTGGATGCTCGCAAATCCACATGCACGTCGTAAGCAAGGGAGGTGGCCTAATGCGGTCTTTGGCCTCAGCCTGCTCTGGCGACGGTGTAGGTTACCAAGAGACGCACCAACGTGGGAAGATATGGCCATGAGCAGAACGAGGTGGAAAGACTTCACCCAAGAAGTTTTCCAAATTAAGAGACTGCTGCCTGACAGGTTTTATGAGGACCTTCATTCTGTGGACCTGTGCCATAGATCCCTGCTGAGGACTGGCGACCGATTCTGGCTTCTGCCTCAGACCCACCCTCCCATCAACCATACCATTCCTCTTATCAAGTTGTTGAAGGAGCTGATGCGTCGGATGAAGCAGCCTGCTTCTGTGTTGCCTGTGACGGAAGTAAGGCCGGGAATAAGATGGGTGGAGGGATTGCCCTGATGCCGCCCTACGGCCAGGTTCCTCAGGACGTGCTGGTGTGTGGGTTTCCTTTTCAAGGAACTCCGACCACTAGCATTAGGGCGGAGTTGCTGGCAGCTACCAAGGCTGTTGAGAAAAGTGCCTCCAAATCTTGGAGCGCTACCCCACTCAGGTATTTTGCTGCTCACAGACTCTGCCTATGTTTTGCGCGTCCTGGAAGGAGGCACGGTGGGGTTTGCCCACGTTTCCCTGCAAGCAGGGCTCGCGATGTTATGGCACAAGTGTGCCGGCAAAGTAGTGGTCCGACATGTTCACGCACACAAAGGACACGCGCTGAACGACATCGCTGACAGAACGGCTAAGGAAGCACTGGCTCATCCGCCGAGCCACTACTTCGTGCGCAGGCTCGACTACACTAAGGCCTACGTCCCTGCAAGGGATGCAGCAGGACCACACCCTGCCTCGCTATGGTAAGTGGTACTGAGGCCAGTCCTGCTCGAAGTACTGCACTTGCTCCCTGGGGCTGCCAATTCATAATTCAAACAATTGCATTTCTGATTTCTGATTTTACTACTTGCTTTCATTGTCACTGCTCGATGTCGAGGACTCTCAAACTAGCGATCATCTGTCTTTGTTTGGGCAGTTAACTAGACGCTAAATTTTATGTTTGCCTACGCTGGTGTCTTTTTACTATTGTGCTGTAGCAAGTTGTGATGTTACTGTCCAGTTCCCTGCTGCCCTATCCACTTACAGTACTGTTGTAGGATTGTAGGGAATATAGGGGGGGGCAGGACGGGTAAATAACTCACACAAGTACAGTCACATGCACATCTGCGAACTTTCGTATAGACATGAACATAAGCTGATCTGACTTGCAGCATTCCTCGCGAGAACACCTTACGCAGACACCCAAGGTAGCTCGCAGCCATGAACCGGACCCTGCTCGTCCAGCCGAGGGAACCAGTGGTTGAGCTGTTGAGTCAGCCAAGCCGCGATGTTGCCTCGAGCAAGACCGTCGCAGGAAGCTTCAGTTGGGGAGATGCAGTGAAGTTGGTTTGCACTCTTGGATGCCTCCTCCTTGCTTTCTACTTTTATGTGAAAGTTGCCTCCCGTCGTGGCACTCGGAGCGATGTGAAGGGCAAAACGTCCCTGGAGCCAGCAACCTCAGACGCAGTCCTGGCAACAAACACCACCGAGACAGGGGTTGAAACGACCCTGGGGATGACGACGATTACAGCTCTGGAAAGCTTTGGCGGAGCACTACAGGAGGGGTTCGTAAAGAACTTGCAGCCCTGTTGAACCAGCGACCACCGGCTGCAGTCAGTGACGTGCAGGCCCTGAAGGCTGAAGTGAAGGGTCTGGTGACCGAGATCAAAGAGGTCCGCGCGCAGCTTACTGAGGCGCGCACACAGTTGACTGAAGTGCGCACGCTTGTGTCCAATCCTCAGCAGCAACAACAAGAACTCCGAGAAGCCATCGCCCTGCAGGGGACCATGAAAACAGTTGCAGACAGTCCATGACCTCCTGACGGACACCCACCAAAGTGCCCTGGATGTGAGGGTTGAACTTAACGCTGAGATCAACAGCCTCTTCCGACGCCTGGAGGAACTCACCGGCAAGCTGGACCAAGGGAACAACGACCTGCGCAACCTGATGATGACAATCCCCTACCAACAGAATATGCAGAGCACCTTGGACGACATCGCCTGGCATTCGCGCGAGCAGTATGGCCGCTCGTACATCCTCGACCGGGCGGCTGAGAACAGTGGTTTGGCCCTCGACAACACCAGAATGTTGGGGGAAGTGTCTGAAGAAGTTAAGGACGTCCTCGAGGGGCTCAAAAACATGATGGAAGATCTGTTGAGCCGTCTTTTGCCACCGGCTACCGGGGGAGTCAAGCCCACATGCCGCCGCCCCAGCACCAGGCAAACGCTCCCCCGGCAGCAGGCCAAGGCGGAGGTGCAGGACCAGGTGGTGACCCTTTCTGCAGGACTGCGTTTCAAGTCGCCACCGACGGCACCCCCTACCGCGCCGGCGCCGCAGGTGTATGCTCTGCCAGGCGCTCCACTCACACTAACGGCCGAGGACTTGGGGCGCTTCCTTCTGATCCTCCAGCAGAGTCAGGCCATGATGTTAGGAAGGTGAAGATCAACAAGCAGGGAGAGCATGTATGCGCCGGTAAGGTCAGACCTGAAGACTTGTACAGATCAGATCCGCAGAGTTGCTCACTGCATGTTTTGAGCCTGGGCAGTTTATCGGTGTGTAGGGTGTTGAGCATCTTTTGTTTCCCTTCTAGCCTGGCCCTGCATGCATAGCTGTCAAGCTGTATTGCAATGACGCAGTATGCACACGCTCTGTCACCACGAGAAATTTGGCTACTTCGCCACTTTAACTCATAATGCTTGCCTGCAACTCGCCTGCACTGTACTGCCTTGCCTGACTTTTCCCTGTAGCACTGAGCTGTCCTTTCCTTGCTGCGCACTGCCTTGAGATCAGCCGTGCAAAAAGGGGGCCGAACAACCTTGGATGCACCCTCGGTCATGACATCACCTGCCCCCCCCTACAGCTTCCCTACAAGCCATGGTACGACTGAGCCGCCAGTAACTGCTGTAACTTTTGTCAGCCTTTGTCTGCCTTTGAATACATATTTTGTTTCGCTTGCATTTTGGATCATCCTGGGGGGGGGGGATGGGTGCACAACTGTCCAATCATGTCTCTACCATGTCTCTAGAAAGCCGGGGACCCTGACTTGTCAGATCTGACCAGGACAACATAATAGGACAACGCTCGCGGTTCGATGATGGAGCCTGACTCTCTGGCGACGCCTCTATACATGTTTTGGGAACCCTTCGTAGGCAGCAAGATGGACATATGGGATGTGTGGAGGCTTCAGATTGCCATCGTGACTGCACTTACCTTTCAAGGGATCATGACAATACGTTCGCAAAGAGTTCCAGTGGATGCATGCTGACCTCAGAAGAGAACGCCAAACTTACTGCACCACGGGGGTCATCACCTCTGATGCCCCTAGGATATGTGCGACGCTGCTTACTGAGGACAGCAGGAGACGCCGCCATGACCTCAAGAACTACATAAGGGAGTTGGGCAAAGAGCTTGAAGAGTACAAGGAAAGGTTCCTGGCGACCCAAGGGCTCCTCGTTGTCTTAAAGGACCATACAGCTCCCCTCTTGGGTAAGGTGCCGGAGTGTCTGCGAGGGATTCAGTCCAGCCTAAATATGATTGAAGAAACCTTCGATGGGACCCTCAAGAACTACATGGACACTCTGCAACAACGCCTTGAGTCGTTTTGAGCTTGAGTTTCAAGGACAGCGAGAAAAGATACCGGAGAGCCTCGGACGTCAGAACCGCTCTGTTGAGCAATCGTGCGCGACCCTTGGGATGGCCCTCAAGGATCTCCAATCTGGGATTGAAGGGATCTCGGATGGAGTGGTTGCAAAAGTAGGCGACCGCCTTACGTACCTCTGTGATGTCTTGCATGCAATGGACGGCAGAACGTCTGAGCTCTTTAACTGGCAGTTACATGTAAATCAGGAGCTAACCAAAATCCAGGCCAGATTGGAGAGCCTCGCAGTATGATCCAAGAGCTACAGGTGCAACCACCGCTCCTGCCGCCAGTTGAGGAGCCACCTGATGCTGAGGACCAGATACCTACTGAGGAGCAGACGACAAGAGCCCCCAGCAGGACCGGGGGACGTACCCAAACCGAGGACACTCCCAGCGCGGAGCCGAGCACGAGAACAACCAGAAGGCAGTATAAGTAGCCACGAAGTTTATACTTCGTCAGGACCCGGAGTTCCGGTGGTTTGTAAGTCTTGCCAAACAGGCCCTGTATATGAGCTGAGACAAGAGTTGTGTGTGCCAAGCATACATACACACCAGCCACACCAGTCCCTGCAGATGTCTTTTGGACTCGTGGGCCTGACTCTGTCTCCCGTTTGCCGGGCTGTCTTCCTTTGCACTGAGTTACTGTAATTAGGTACTGCACCAGAACCTTCCTTGCATGCGTGCTGAAAATGACGTCGTGAAGTCTGCAAATCCTCCTGTAATTAAAACATGAAAGCAGGTCGCGCACAAGCAGACAGTTGGCTCACAGGCTCGTATAGCAGCGTAGTGACATGTAACACCCCGACCAAGCCCGAATACCTCAGCGTCCTTTTTTTTGCAGTAGGGAGACCCGGAGAATGCCGGCCCAGGGACCACGCGCGGCTGAAGCCCTTGCTGACAAAGCCCTCACTTGTCTTCTTGAACAACCGAAACCCCCTGCAACATTGGACCTGAAGCCAATACTCTCCAATGTACCCCACAAACTGTGGACCACTCCGCCCAAACCGCATGGCTACATTGTCTTGGGATTGTCACCCCGAGCGACCAATTGTATAACCTCGTCGTCTAACTTGCTCGCAAACTTCACCAAACTCCTGACATCCTTCGTAATAGCTCACTTCCTGAAGCTCCCCTTCTGCAGCATTGCAGTGAGAGTGGGAGGTAAGCCCCAGGTTCATTGCGATACTTCGGTTTCAGGTTTGAGTGTTGTCTTCTCAGGAACAGGGACAAAGTCTTGCGGCTTCTGGACTTCAGATCGGCTAGGCAATGACTTCGAGGAATTCCAAGGTTCTTTTGTGCCAGGGACAGAATTTGATCTGGTACGAGGACCACTTCAGTTTGATGCCAGGAGACCACACTGTGGCCGTAGCCCGGGGAGCGCGTACAGAATCAGCGTGGCAGTCTTCCAACTAAAACGTAGAACCCCACCCAAACCAGAGATACTGTCTCGACTGCTAGAGCTCGGCTTTCAGTGCGAACCGTTTCCCCTTTTCGATTCCCCGTCGTTGGTGTCAACTGAGTCCAACCACCACAACGGGCAACTTACCCTACGGGAGTCTTTCACTAGAGTACGCCATCGTACACCGCCATCAAGCCACGAACTGGAAGCCCTGGGGCAAATCGATCTCACCGACTCCGACCTTGACCTCGACCATGACCCTGAAGCCTTTAAGCCAGCCGCTCGAGTCCCTCAGAAAGAAGATAACCTCAGAGAGTTGGTGCAGAGTGACGGCGATGATGATGTGATTGTGGCCGATGACTCGGAGCTTGCGTCGTCCGTGAGTGGTGAAATGGGTGGTGGCCGTGTTCGCCTGCTCACATAGTCAGTCGAGTCTACACCTGCGCTGTGCCTGCACTATCCTTGCCTACTGTTTTTTGTGCACCTGCGCACTTTCCTTGCCCTGCACTGCCTGCTACTGCTCCTTGTTCTCCCTGCCTTGCCACTCCTCAATCTGGACAGGCATGCTGACGGGCTAGGGTGTGCAACACACCCAAGCCTCGCTGGGCCCCCTGGTCCCTGGGTCGACCGGGTCTACCTTTACTTTCCTTATTCCATGGGTTTGGTGTGGTTTGTAATCCTATTTTGGTTGGTTGGTCTTGGAAAGCCCCCTGAGCCTGAGCTTGAGCTAAGAGCCAACCATGGAGTAGTCTCCCTGCGCCTGACAGCCATGGATGCCGGTGTGAGTACGGCGAGGCGCCAATTTCACTCCAGTCGACAAAGGCTGCGCCTGACTGACTGAAACAGGTGAGAAGATGTGACAGTGCTGCTGAGTAGAGGATGAGCCCGAAAACCGTTGAGGCATCAGGCAAGCAAAGCGGTTCTGGTCTGCAATACCGCAATAAACCCATAAGCCCTAAAAAACGACCGGATGATGCAACAGCTTGCCAATATCCGCGGACTGCAGTGCTGCCGAACAGCCTTCATTCGCTGGAAAGCCACAAAAAATAGTATGCGGCTCTGGTCTGAAATGCCGTATTTGCAGAAGGTACGAGACCTACCGGCTCCCAGGTACCATGGCGACTAAAGGCCAGGCAGACGACAAAGAAGATCCTGACTGCAGCGAATACGTCGAAGTGTGGCGTCATGGGGACGATGGTCTGGAATGTCACGCCTGTAATGAGATTGTCGCATGCTGTGACAGCCGCTCAGAGAGGGGTCCTGCTAACACCTGACCCTGACCCTGGAAACTACACAACTGCGAGATCTTGATACAGACGTATACTGATATATTCACGAACCAAAGTGCGCTCGACACGTGGATGGCTGACGCTCAAGCGGCCCTGGTCTACAAGGCCACAATTACTGACAGCTGTACATGAGTGCCCCCATGGTGGACCACGCCGCCAACAAGCTGGCTCTACAATCGCCCTGACCTGGACCATGTTTGTTTTCTGGACTGGAGAACCTGCGGACCGAGTATACCTCTGCAAGAATTCTTGCGGAGTTATCCCGGACGCTGAGATGAGTGAGTGGGCAGAAGCTTTGTATATAAACCTGTACAGACATGGACACCAGTACAAAGCGAGATCAAATTCATTTTTAGCTGTCAACTGCAGGCTGCTGCCTGATGCGGGATATGTGTATATTCGCGCGAACATTAATTATTTGACATGCTGGACTGCTCTACTGAACTGCAACAAATGTGGAACCAATTGCATAGAGGGTTGTGGTGAGCTGTGGTGAGCCTTCCAATAAGGGTTTTTCTGACTGCGTTGTTCGGTGTTGTGTTTCCTGATCTTGGTCCCGGCCTGTTGCCCTTTTACAGAAAGTGAGCTAAGATAGCCCAAGTAGTTGTTCAAAGGAGTAGCTGTACAAACAATCAGTTCAGATCGACGGAGCCTAATCAGTGTGGTGTTTGGTGTTTTATGGTTTGTTTGGTTGATGGTTGCTGGTTTCTGTTTGTGTTGATTGGGCTCGGTCGTGACTGTTGGTCCCCTAGTCCTCGCGGAGCTGTCGACGACGTGCCAGGCGAGTGACAAAACAACAACAACAACTACTACTACCACCAGTACTGTTAGTACTACTAGTACTATTGGTACTACTAGTCTTACTAGTACTACTAGTATCATAGGTTAGAGGCAACCCCCCCGCCAACCACCTCCCAGCAGCCCTCAGCGGTGCTGTCATTTCCGTGGAAGCCGTGCGGAGCCTTACTAAGACTTGCAAAGCCTTAGAAAAGCTTAGCAAGCACTGCTAAAACTTGCTGTTGCCTGAACGTTTGTCGGTCATTCGCGCCCTTTGCTCTTCACAACCGGGTCTCACAGAATGCAAACGATATGATAATCAGGTCCGTTTGAGTTCTCATTGTTTTGCGAAGCTTCATCTTCTCATTGTGCCTGACATCCAGCTGCAGAAAGCTGCGGTAGGGNATCAGGTCCGTTTGAGTTCTCATTGTTTTGCGAAGCTTCATCTTCTCATTGTGCCTGACATCCAGCTGCAGAAAGCTGCGGTAGGGTAGGGTAGGGTGGGATACGGGTAGGGTAGTAGGGCCTCAGCAAGCCATAGAAAGCCCCAGCAACCCCCAGCAAGCCTCAAGAATCCGAAAGTTTCGCCAGGCTTTCAGCCCGCCCAGTCCCCACCGCCACCGCGCACCACCACATCCCCTCCCCCTCCGGCACAACCCAACCACCAACCCCACTTGGAAACCTCAAACCTCCAAGACGTGTATTGGTGTATTTGGTCAAGGTTGCTGANCCCTCCGGCACAACCCAACCACCAACCCCACTTGGAAACCTCAAACCTCCAAGACGTGTATTGGTGTATTTGGTCAAGGTTGCTGAGCTTCGAAAGCTATTGAGGGCTGCTGGGGGGGGTTTGGAGGGGGTTGCTCTTGACCTATGAAGGTGTCCCCTCGCCGTACTTTTGATTTTGGACATGCTTGTGCGAACTTGCCCCCAGACTCTGCGAGCTAACGTGATTGTGTTGCCCCAGAGTGTCTCGCCTGTTGTGGTTGCTCTTGGAAATTCCATGAACACCTTGCTGGTCTCCTGTAACTTGATCTGCACAGCTGCCGCTGCTCAAATAGAGCCAAACAACGAGCAGAGCTTCGAAGCAGGCAGCCAAGCGCAATGTGGACGGGCTGCCGGAGCTGCCCCTCGCGAAGTGGGAGGTGCATCAGGGAATTGGGGAGCAGAAGACGGCGAAAGGGAGCTTGACAGGACCAGCCAATCCTGGCGCCGCTTGGGGTGCGGCACAGAAGCCCATCGAGCAGAGTGGAGCAAAGGGCGGAGTTCGGAAGCTTGCCCAGGCCTCGCCCTACCCTTTGGCTCTGATGCCAGCTCAGGCCGTGGCCACAGCCTTTGAGAGTATTGAAACGCCGAGACATGCCTTTTTGCTCAGCCCGTCGCGGTTTCGTCCTCGCCAACGTACTGAGTTGGGATTTGGTGCACTCCTTGCTGGACCCCACAAGAACCCAAAAGGGTTTAGAGACCAATGTGGCAAAGAATCAGCCGCACACGGCTCCACGGTCGACCCCGGGCTTCGGCATGAACTAAGAGGATGTAAAGAGGCTTCCGTAAGCATGCGGTCATGTTTCTTTGCGATTCCTTTCACGCCGGCTAAGTGCGAGCCAGCTTGTGCTTTCCGTAGCTTCAGTTTCAAGACCAAGAGTTGCATGATGCACCTCTCATAGCAACTTGTTTACATGTCAGCCACCCTTTTCAACATCTTACAAAGTTAAACCACCAGCCAGAGGGTCAACCTCCACTCGTTGACCGCGTCTCATGCCTGATGGATGGCTCGCGATGTGGCTGGCAGCATCCTCAACAATCAGTTTACTGTCAGCAATGCCCAGAAGCAGCCACCCAGTTTTGCAGGGACATGATGAGCATCCTGGTTCCCTTTCCTTCTGGTTTTTAGTGCTCACGTTCGTCAGAAGCCGAGAAATGTGCGGAGTGTGGCGCGATGTCATGGACAAGTATGGCCATCGCGTGAGGCAGTTGTGGCAAGCGTTCTGCTGAAGAGGCCAGGAAAGAAGCAGGGGCAAGTGAAAACATATGAAAATATACCCATCAAACTGATTCGAACGAGCTGCAGTTGACTGCCACATCCACCAACACCGCGGGAAGCAATAATGTTGGAGTGTCATGATGAGCTGCAGGATAAACAGCAAAGTGGACTTCGCGGTCGAGGCACCTTCGAAAGGCAGCTGGTCTCTCTGTCTCTCTCCTTGGCCGAGTGCTCGTCAAGGCGCTGCTCCGAGCCTTGGAGCTGCTGTGTGGGCCCCAGAGGAAAGCGAAAGCCCACTTGGAAAGGATCCCAGGGGTCACGTTTGAACGGTTTCACCCCTTCACCTGTGCATGTGCTTGAGTTAAGCTGGCGTTGATCGCAATGAGGTGGTTTTACCTGCCCTTGGTCCCGTTGCTAGCCTTCTCCTTGGTGGCAGCTACCTGTCTGCAAGCGTTTGTGGGCAGCATCGAAATGCAACGGTGCAGAATCTGGCACCAAAGGATCGATGCTCGCCAGCATGCAACGTCGCCGACGCTTCGAGGCAGGTGTGCTTCGTTTGCAGGATGATCCTGCCCCAAGCTCGCCAAGATCCTTGATGGAAGCATTCGCTGCAGCGTCTATCAGTGGCGGGACATACCCTGCGGGCTTGACGCGAGGGGTGGTGTTCGCCTGTGATGCGGTCTTAATTTCCGTCCGTCCATCACAGGAATTTGCACATCTAGCTTACCTGGAGCCTGCAACAGTGCTGACACGCGACTCACGGCGCCATCATGATCGTCTTCCACGATTCGTTTGATCATGGCTCGGTGCCTATCTTCAAGACCTCTTTTTGCAAGACAAGCGGCATAGTATGTGTGTGCAGGGTTCTTTTTGCACGACACGTGGAACAGTATATGTGCACGATTTTGTGTTCCAGCTTTGCATGAACTAGACCTGATGCAGGCGACAGGCCCCTAGCTGGGTGCTGACCTCGACTCGGCTGGCTTCAATGCTTCTCTTATCTGCTGTGGCGATCGCTTGAGGTCGACTGCTGGTGGGCCGTTGCTCTGCGGAGGGTCTCGAACCTAGCATAATAATACTCGTAGCCAGCCTGGCAGGGTAGGACTTTACAGCCCCAGGCCTTAGAGCACCGTTTCGCTGGCTCAAGGTTCAACGCAGCGGGCCGGTGTTTGTGAAGTGTGGGCGTCGGACGAATTCTCTTGCGTTTGGGAATGTAGCAGGATGGCTCTGTCCTGAGGCTCGGGCAATGGGCGGCTACAAGACCCGACCTCATTCCAGAGGACGGAGAGAGCAGGGAAGCTCCGTGCAATGTCGGGACGATACTGGAAGGGCCTCAATCAAGCGTTAGAGTTGCTTCTCGTTTTGTTTGAGTTTGACTTCAGGACGTCTGCTCGCAGCTGGGCCACTTGCACGACAGCACCGAGCCTCATAGCCTGCAGCACACGCACAAGGCTTCTACTCGGCCGTTCAGCGGTTTGAAGCAAGGTCTTGGTCTGCTGTGTCTGCTGTGTTGGTTTCAGGATCACTTACTTCATGCTTCAACTTTAATTGTGGCCAATGTGGAGAATCAGCCATGAATTCGGGTGGGTGTGGGGGCGATTGCAGCGACTGCACATGTTGAATACTTCACTGTCTTCGGTCCGACATTCCTGCATTTGTTTCGAGAGCTCCGATGCTTGTCTGTCCGTGTTTGGTAGTTTGGCTTGCTCGGGCGCAGGTCTTGCGTGAGTCCTTCTCCGACACGCCGGCAAGCCAAGATGTCTAGCGAACCTGACTTTGAGAGACTTGACTCACTCGAAGACGGTTATGATGCAAGCAACCTGGACCTCCTTCAAGAGTGAGGCTCCACATTTGGTGCCCTGCTTCAGGTGGTTCCGAAACTTGCTCATTGAGCCAGAGCCGATAGGAGCCCCGGATGCATTTCCCATGCTACAAGTACAAACTGGGACAGTGGGAGAGGCAATGCGTCAAGATTCTCAGAGAGCCATCACAGTTCATCACAATCATCAGTCCAGCTGTCACAGCATGGATGGATCAGCCCTTTACGTGTGCCATGCTCGCTCGCATGAAATGCAGCCCGCCGACAGCGGCACCCGTGCTGATGACATGCTACTTTTTCCTCCCTGTCCTACTAACATTGGCAGGTGAAGCAATCAGGAAGACAATGACCAACTCCTTTCCAGCAGCACAAGTGAGTAACAATGGAGAATAGTGGGAGTAGCACTTAGGCAGGATACTGTCGGACCTGCCCCAACTGCAGCAAGCAATTCAATGCCACAGATTTTCGGCTGTTGATGCTCAACCTCTGCCATCAGATATGCAGTGAGCTGTTGCGTTAATATTTGCATCAGGATCTGGATGCATCGCGCAGGTGGGACCCGTGTGGTGTCAACGCATGATGTCTACCAAGATCCTTTCCTGGATTGGCAGCCGCCCACGAGACGCAGCCTAGACGCTGATGCCGAGAGCAGGTGTACCGTGGTCGGCTGACTGGTGGAGCAACTTCGTCCAAGGCTGGCAGCAGGATATCAGCCTTTGCGAGAGGTCGGAATGCTTCGGCCTGGCGGCCTCACAGGCTTCGCCTCTGCGGTTGCTTGGGTCTCGGCTCCACCGCTTCTGCGGAGGCGGCTCGGGTGGGGACTCTGTATGCAAAAAAAAGGTGCCTCGTGTAAGTATAGAGCATCGACTGGGATGATCTGAGATGTTTTGTCCAAGCCCAAAGCCCGAAAGCGATGGCGAATCATGAGTGCCTTTGGGGGGCACACGCTTTCGAAGACTTTTGAGTTGAGGTTCTGCTCTTTCTGGGTGCAGGCTATGAGTCTGACGCCGTCTCTGCAGTGGAGTTTCTCCCTGTCTACTTGATCCCTTAAGACCCGTCCTGGGTCTTTGTAGGTGCTTGCTCATCGACCCCCGGCCGAAGCCGAAGCGTGGAGGTAACGGGCTGATGGGCTCTGCTTGCCGCCACCGGCCACCGCGCCGTGTGTCTTGCCCATGTTGGTCCAGGTCGCCGTGAAAGTTGTCCATCCGCAGGCTTCCCGCTTCCTGGCGGTGGTGTCCGTTTTTGTTGCACTTGTCGTTGTTGGGAGTTGCTCAGCCTTTAAATTCATTTCCACGTCCTCGACTTCTTCGCCTGGATTGATCCAGTCTTGCCGCAGGTACAGCGTGCTGTGGATGTTGACTTGCAGGCACACCTGGAAAGACAGCATGGTGATCGCAATAGCCGTAGAATTGTTTGTGGAGTGACGCACTTAAATGGCAAAGCGAATCTGTTTTGCCAGAACACACCAAAACCGGCAGGTGCTGGATCAGCTGGCGAGCCTTTCCAAACATGTAGGTGCGGAAAGGCCGTGGGGTGAAAGCTTGCTGAATTCAGTTGGATTCGCTGTAAGCCTGTGCTGCTGCAGGTTGGGGATTCCCTTAATGCTCCGGCAGTTTTCGGCCTTTCTCAAGGCGGCGACGTTGAGTGATGATATTTCTGGTGAGATATGCTGTGTGTGGCCACCACGAGGCCCAAACAAATCTTGAGACAGAGGCGCAAAATCTACGAAGGCACCCGTTGGTGTTTGCCGCGCTTTTCTTTTCTGTCGGCTTTGGACCGTTCAGGATGAAGCAGATGCTGGCATCTGGCGACGGCAGTGTTGTCATCCCTGAGGTCGCATCGACGTGCATTTGTGACAAGCCATGCCCCTCGTGTATGCCATGCTATCTCACACCGCTCCACCTCTGGGTGACTCCAAATCTTCCGTCCAGACTCCCGTGCTTCACATGCCACCGCTGCAGGGTTGAGCTGAGGGTGGCACCGGGGGTGTGACGCATCCGAAGCATGGCTTTGCTATTCGAGCAGGAATCCTGCTATGGGGAGAGGGACTGCATATTGCTGTACACCCTCTAGTTGTTATTTCATCGCTGATTCGCAAGCCGATGTGTGTTTAATTTGCACACGAGCCGAGAGCGCTCGTGATCTGATGCCGAAAGGTCTTTGACAGATGGGTTGCACCAAACGTGCTCGTGATGAGCTTCGAGGAGTGTGGTTCTGCGAGTAGACGCCACCCTAAACTCGACACCTCGCGCAAAGAGTACTTTATGCGTTCGCGCCAGGAGGGGGAGCCTCTGACCGCCTTGCTCGACTCAGACGGCCCAGATCGGCCAAGGCCGAGCTGAGTATTCCACTGCTATCGCTTCTAATATTGCTTCTCCTCCACCCCGTCTTCCTACTCCTAGCACCGCCACCACGGCAGCGACGACTAACTTCTACTGCTTTACAAGAAGAGTTTGAACACACGAGACCTTACGAGCAAACGTGGTTTCGAAGCCACTCGTGACAGCTAGCTACCATTCACAGCATCAGGGAAAGACATGCTGCAGGCTAGAGGCTTGGCGAATCCTTGTGGTGTGCTCAGAGAAGTCGGAGCGGCCTCTGAAGGATTTTGGACATTTTCCGAGGTTGACAGCTTCTGGGCCATGGTGTTCAAGTACCGCTTCGTTCCGAACCCAGCAAGTGTACACTTCCATGGCAGTGTGAGAGCCATGGAACTGCTTGCAAGGTGCATGGTGACCTGCACCCAGGCCTCCGAATGTCAAGTGGTCGAGGGCAAGCTTTAGCAAAGCCTGCAGACAAGCGTTGAGTGGTGTGCAGGAAACATACTGTGGCGGCCACCATCCGACGCCTCTGGCAAGGCAGTGTGTGCCAGGGGTCCTCCTCTTTCTTAATGCACCGGAGCCTGGGCTTTGCTGCCGCATGTTGCCTTGGTCAGTCCATCACACGGTCGTAAGAATCCAGTTTCAGTCTGAAGCTCTGGATTCAGAGTGGAAATCGACGTTCTAGACAGGAACATTTGCTCTTCGCAGGGTGATCACACGGCCTTGTCTTGATTGTGTCTACTTGCATGGCCTTTCCGTTTTGTGCGTTCACGGTTTGAAGCAGTTTGGAGTGTAGGGCCGTAGGGTTGAGTCTTCAGTCTTGCGCTGTCAACGGCAGACAGTCGTAATGAGCCGTACCCCGAAGGCTAAGGCAACTTTCGGGCCTGTATATTTAGATGTAGGATCAGGATTAGGGTTTTGGCTTTATGGTTTGGGGCTGTAGGGCTTGGGCTTTTAAATGACAGGGTTTTGCTTTAGGCTTTAGGGTTGGAGGGTTTCGGGCGGCAGGGGTTTTAGAGCAATAGCTTGCTTGGGAGGGCCTATTTTTGCAGCCATTATTTTTTTGCACCTGTGGCCTTTTTTTTTTTTTTTTCTCTCGNTAAAAGAGTACTAGAGCAATCAAGCAATAGAGTAATAGACTAATACACTAATAGACTAATAAACAAATAGACTAATAGACTAATAGACTAATAGACTAATAGAGCAATAGAGCGCTTACTATTACTATTACTATTACTATTAATATTAATATTACTATTACTATTACTATTACTATTACTATTTCTATTACTATTACTATTACTATTACTATTGCTACTACTATTACTATTACTATTACTATAGAGTAATAGAGTCATAGTGGCGAGGGCCGAGGGCCGAAAAAAAAAAAAAAATAAAAATAATGGCGACAGAAGCAGAAAAATAATGTGGGGAGATATTCTCCGCCCCTTGAAAGACTTAAACTGACTTCTGCATGACAAAGACCTTATAAAGAACGGCATTTTCATGGCTCTTCTAGCCGGCGAACAGGCTGCAGGGGGTGGGAGAGATTACATTCAAAGGAGCGGCACACTGCCTTTGGCTCCCGGAAGGAAGGAAGAAAGGAAGGAAGGATGTATACATATAACTGTATGTGTACATATATATATATATATGCATATACATATATAGACACATACATATGTATTTGTACACACTCATACGTTTGTATGTTTATATGTTGATGCGTATATACACGTTCATGCACATCACGGTGCCCACGAACAGATGCATACCGACCTAATCCGAACGAACGTCGGACATAGATTTCATTTCAAGCACACCGGTTGACTATGTCGGCTTGAACGACCGCAGTTGCACGAAGCCTTCCTATCCGCTACAAACTGTGAAAAGCTGAACGTACTCTTCCAGAACCCTTCCTGTGTACGCGAGCGGGTGCGCATTAAACCTTTCTCGGCAAAACATGGAGTTCTTTGGTAGGGTTTGGGCCTTACCAATTGTGTGTCCGCTTGGGCGCAGCTATGCCTAATGTAAAGATGGCCTCTTGCAAGCTTGCATCTTCGGGTTTAGCAATGACAGTGTCGGATTTAGGGCTTACCATTTCTGTGGCCGGCTTGTCGTGATTTAGGGTTTAGGGCTTTTGCGTTCTAGCTTGCGGATTGGAGTTTGAAGTTCAGGCGCGCGATAAGGATAGGCCCTGGATTTGGGACAAGTTGAGGATTTAGGGTGTCAGGCTTAGGTATGAAGGTGCATCTTTCCACGTGCACATGTGCATCCCTGTGTATGTGCACATCTGCGCTTTAAAGTTGTATACATCTGCATATGTATGTCGTGTGCATGTAGGTAGTATGCACGTTCGTACCTACGTATGTGTGACCAGGAAGCGCTTTCTAAGTCAAAAAGTATGTGTATGTATGTATGTATGCATGCATGTATGTATGTATGTAGCTATGTAGGTATGTAGATATGAGATGTGTGTGTGTGTGTCGGTGTGTAGGCGTGTAATATGTATGTGTCTGTATGTATGCATGCATGGATGGATGGATGGATGGATGGATGGATGCACGTACGTACGTATGTATGTACGTATTGTATCTATGAAGCTAGCTGGCTATGTATGCATGCATGTATACCATTCATTTTCCATCTTCCCTAGATGGTCTCCGGCCTCCTTGCTGCATTCTCTCGTTTCTTGCTGTCTTTTTTGCCGCTGGCCTCCCCTCCCTTCTTTGCTTTCGAGCCACACCCTTCAAAGCAAACACAACCGATACATGGACTTCTACATACTAGGCCTGGCTTGCCAAGTCCCACAAGATATTATCGACATGCAGTGGCTGCATCCGACAAGATCTTGGCATGGTGACCTTTGTCTTCGAACTTCTGTAAACCTCATGCACGGGAGAATCGGTGGAACGTGAATGATGCAGGTGCAGTTGGTCTTGCTTGACTGCGGTCTGGTCATTGCACTCGCCCTGGATTCGTGGCACGAACACAGGGGGTGACTATCTCAGCTGGGACCACGGGGAAGGACCTATCCGGCCAAGCTGGCGAGGACCTGTCTGCGATGCTGAAGGCACGAGAAGGTGACGGTTTCGTAAATGCTGCAGTTCAGCAGGCCAGATTGGTGTGGTAGATGTGGCATCGCCAAGCAACTTTACACTACACAGGCTTTCCTGACAAAGTCTGAGGAGGATGTTGCGTGCAAGCCTGAATGAAGTTGCACTGACTTGTTGTCCAGGTGCCTTATTGATTTTAAGCTTCAGCTTCCGTTTTCAGTCTCGTCACTGCATGGTTGCTCTCATTCGTGTACTTGTGCAGTTTTCAAAGTCATGCCTTAACGTGAGGTTCCAGTTTCTGCATGCTTTGCTGTCTGGAATTTCTTTTCTGGGCGATGCCATGCTTCGGACAAGTCAACGTTTGGTCTTCGCAGTCCTCGTTTCTCATCGCAGGATGGCAGGGGACGGAAGACGCATAACACAGCTTCCACATTGCTTGCCGCACAAGCTGAGGCGCTTGCTCATCTCGCTGAGTGAGAGGGTTGGCGGCAAGCCAGAGGACGGGACAGTTGGCTCCGGGATCCACGATTGAACGAACCAGTGTAGGCCAGGGAGGGAGCTTCGCAATTGAAAGCCGCAAGCTTGTTTCTCATCCTTTTCTAATTTTGGATGGTGGTGGGGTCTTTGCTGCAGCATCATGCTCGAAGCATCTTCGACAGGACGTGGTGCAACCCGAAGTATTTGTCAATGGGATTGCCAGCCTCATCCGCTCCGGAAAAGGGGTCGGCTTCAGGCAGCATGACAGTGGGCGACATGACATGTTCCGTGTCCTGGGTCTAACAGGCTCTCGAAGCTGAACGCTGGATCGCTCATGGGTCAAAGCTTGCTGTCCAGGCCTTGGCTCCTTCGGCGTCCTGGGTTTCAAGCGTCACAGGATGTCACAAGCGCAAAGATCGATTCTCCCCCCTCCCTGCACCTCTTGCTGAGGCTCGGTCGAAAGCACGGCGTACGTTTCGATGCTCGCTTTGTCAACCTTATGGTGGCCATGATTGTGGTCCAGGCGCAAACTGAAAACTGCAACCTGACTCCGGCCCTTCCCCCTTCCCCTCCTTTCTGAATGCCTTTGCTTGCATCTTGGGATCGGTGCAGGGCGTGTCGCTTCGGCTCAACGGAGACGGCGACATCATGAGCAGGTTCGGTGGCAAGCCGTTGTTTCGTGCCAGAAGGGTTCCTCGTGCGAGGAGTAGCTGAGTAGCTCTTGTTCTGCCCTGTTCCAGAGGATTCTACAGACAGGACAAGGATGATAACACTCGATGATTGATGTGTCTTGTTTCTAAAGTCTTGGAAAAGGGCAGCTACTGGAATGCAAGATTCTGTGACGTGCAGCGTGAAGGGCGTGACATCTTGCAAGTCTTTGTCGCCCTTCCGTGCAAGCTTTTAGCTTTGATCAGGATGCGGCCGTTCTTGTTCGGCGCTGCGGTGCAGAGCTCATGATGATCTGCCATAGTGCTCAAGATATCAGCAGGCATTCCGTGCGTTGGGACTTTGAGGTCTCTCACCTGACATCGTGACGAGTTGAGGATTGTATTCTCCTCGATAGACGGAGAGGTGCATGCGTCTTACATGTGCAGCAAGGGCATGTGCGATGTGCCCGGCCACCGGTCATTACTCGTAGCAAGTTGGGGTAAGCAGCACGAGGTTCATCCGACCACAGAACACTCGCGAAATAAGCAGCATGTCGACCACGTGGCTCTGCCAAAATGTCTCGTGCCCAGTTGACGAAGCCACGAGCTGAAGCCACAAGAAGCATCTCTCGTGCCTGTCCCATACGGGACCTGTAAAGCAAATGGTGCGGTCATGAGGCATCATGAGGCCGCTGAGGCCTCTAGAACTTCCGGTTGCCATCTGGCAAACCAGTCGATCCGGCTCGTGGCCTGCTTCTGCGCAAAGCGAGCTGCTGGTTTTCCGCTGGGTCGGGTGTTTGCAACCGGGATGCTTTAGCCTCCTGGATCGAACGGGAAGTCGTCCTTCCAGACGGGACTCAGACTCTCCTGCACGGTTGCGCCGCACAGCCTGTACAGAGGGGTCATGCATCTCATGCAACCCAAGGATTGGTGCCCCGTTTGCCTTAGAGGGAGAGGAGAGAGTTTGATGACTTTGTTCAAGAGCGAACTCTTGCGCTAGACCCTGGCTTCAGCATGAAAAGAGAATCTCTTCTAGCCACTTCTACTGAGGTTCAATCAGCCTTCGCGTGACAATACCTCGTGCTCCGCAGACTCTTATCAAGTAGCAATGCCGACCAGCTCATGATCACCAGCAGGGATCTACGACGACTTTGGATGCGCGTGCGACTAGCTAGGCTGTCAAGACTCTCGAACTGGAAGCTCCATGTGGTCTAAGGCCAGTTTCAGCTTTTGATTGACCAAGCCGACCCTGATTCCCAGTACTTCCATGCTGAGGAAGTTGCAGCAGGTTGCAGCACAACAACAGATGTGAACCTTTCGAGCGAAAGCTGTGATGGCCGCACCAGGCGAACTTGAAGGGGGTAGTGACATTATTTTCATATGCCCCTGTTCCATATGTTCAAGTCGGTGTGGCTGGTTAGAGGGACTTCCGTTGTGGCATCATGAGTCGTGCTGTGACAACATCGCCTGAGAGGCACTTTCCAGTCCCTGCGCGCCAAACCCGCGACGATTCTGGACTGCGTGGCTTCTGCGACCCTGTTCTGGTGGCTAAGCGATCACGACGTAGCAAGTGAAAGCAGAGGTGTGAAATTATTGGAGGGGTGACCTCCAGGTGACCAGGTGACTTTGATGGGCAGTGGTATGTTGTCGGAGAAGGTGAATCTGGGTTTCTGTCCCGCCGTATGTGTGATGTTGTCGCGGGGAATCGCAGGTGCGTTCGCATACTTCCTCCGGAACACGGCAAGGAAGAAGCGTCTTTGATTATGATTCTGTCTCTACACTGGCTCAGCTTCACATGACAGGGGAAGCAACACGTGTTCACATCATCATCCCACAGCTTGACAACATGCCGGACATGTCATGCTATTTCATGTTTCGAGTTCAATGATGGTGGGCACCCATGGCCCTCCCTCCAATATACCCCTGAAGCACTCCAAACCTGCCCCCCCTTGGTCGGGCTAGCACTCAAGGCCTAGCCTTTTCCAGTCATTCGCCTGTACCTTCTGTGAGATTACTGAAGTGCTATGGCTGCCGCTCACGGCACAGCTGGCTCACGAGCCAGGCAGGGAGCAGCAATAGACGGACACCTCGAAAGCATGATCGAAGCAGCAGGAACTGTCAGATGTTGTAGCTTCTGAAAGCACGGTAGTATCGAAGAGAGATCAGCTTCCAAAAAAAGCGTTATGCATGTTTGAACGGCAGATCAGGGTCAGCATTAAGCCATGACATTGTCCTTCTGCAGCCCGAAGCCTCTTCCCAATAGTTCTATCTCGTTCTGGGATCAGGGCTACATGCCCCATTCTGTTTGCGAGGTCTTGGCGCGGCCGAGGCGCTGCTCTTGCACACTCGCCGCTGTTGCACCTCGACTTCACCGATGATTTTTTTGAGGGGCCCGGGTTGGTGGCGTAGGTTTGTGCAACTGGGAGGGGGGCAGACTCTGCATTGACCGTTAGTGAATTTGGTGAGCAGGATGCCCGCGTTCCTGCAGAGGATATGTCCCCTTGACGACGTGCAAAACGCTGCGAGAAGCAGCAACGTCCCAAAATGGTCAGAGAGAAATCACAAACACATACAAGCGACTAGCAAGCTGCAAATCGTACTGAAAGGCTCCTCCTCGTTGGCACGGGAAGCTATGCGGCTACGAGGATCCCCAGCGGCATTAAATTGAGTCGTCCGTGCTCTCTGTCGAATTGCACTGCTGTGAGAGTGCAGACTTGAGACTTATATGCTGAGGACAGTTTCTGGCGTGTGGGAGTTGAGCACATCAGGCGGGTCAACGTACCGAATTGCCACGGCATGTGAAGGTATTGGTACGAGTACTCCGGGTCCGACCTTACGAGCCTGACTGCTGGAAGCATCGTTGCTTCGTGCGTTGGGGCCGAAAAAGAAGGCTTCTGGAAAGTTGGGGGGTTTTTGCAGGTGCCAACTCGCTGAGCTTCTTACAGCCTGCTCGGGAAATCGAGGGGATCGGCCGCGCGAAAGCGACGAAGCTTGGCGCAGCCAGCACATGTCGAGGCACTCGTTCATGTGTGGGGCTGCCTCTGAGGCCAGCGCTGAGAGGCCAGCGGTCCCGAGTGGGTGCTGGAGAACAGGACCAACGGTCCAACATGGCGGCACTGAAGTCTGCAAGTTAATAAGTTTGCATGCTGGAGAGGACACTACGGCAGTTCTCGAGAAAGCCATGGGAGAAAAGAAGAATGGCAACGCCGGCTTGAGTCCCATGAGCTGCTCATGCAATCATGCAATTCTGCAGCCAGGGCACTCGGAGAACGAGCTGCCAGATGATGTCATGGAGCGACAGGCGCTGGGTTGCCTTTCGCATCGCTTCGCACCTCTGGGCACGGCTGTCCGGCTTCCGGCTTGAGTCATTGAGGTGGTGCCGAAGTCCTTGGAGTTTGATGCCGAGCCCTCTGCGCCATCCGCAGCGCCGAGCTGGCTGCCGGTTGCGGCGTCGCTTCTGCTGGGCTTGGCGCTGGGCCTGGCAGCGCGGAGCCCTGCCGGCAGCCCTCCCGTGGCCGTGGCTCGGACGCGTTTTGGCGCAGAGAGTCATTCTTCTTTTCTCTTGTATGGATCGCTTCGAAGGTTGTGGCACCAGCCAGTTCTCAGTCTGATGCCGTGGTCGAGCAGAAGCCACAATCGACAACTAGCAAAGTCCTCAATCAGGCCGGTCCCGACCAGCGAGACCAAAGGTGTGAGGATAGCGAAGGTCAGGACACCATCAGACGTATGTTAACCTCAGCACTTGCCGAACCTGCTCAGTTGGAGACCAAGTTGGAGACCGTCGCGGAGCGAAGGATTCCGACCGTAGTCATGGAGGCCGGCTGATATCATGTTTGATTTGCCTGGCCTGACGTGATCTCCATGCTCGCAGGCCAAAAATGTGGCCGAGAAAGCTCTGCACTCAGCATTTCAGCAGTGGTGGACTCGGGTTTTCGAGAATGTCGCAAGGTAAAGACTTCGGTGGCCATCATCAACGAGGCACTGAACCGTAAGCCATTGAGAAGTTACCAACGAAGCGGCTCCTTTAGTCGTGCCCCGACCCCCTCATACGACCGGAGGCCTAAGGTTGCACGGACTAGCCAGGGACTAGCTGACTAGCAGCGGGCACAAACAAGTCCAGGCTGAGAAATTTGGTGTGCTGATATTCGCAAGTGCCCGAGAAAGTTTCAAATCGAGGTCCGTCCAAAATCAGAGCTACTGAACATATTGTCACAACCAGCACGTGATGTTGCACGGCTTAAGATTCTTTTCTTGATCTTTACCGGGCACATTCGAAAGACTTTTCGTTGATCCAGATGGTGCGGGGACAAGTCCGGCTTTTGTAGTCGGACTCTGCAAACTGAGAGAAGCAGAGAAGCCTTGCGAGGGAAACCTTCCAGAGTCTCGTTCCTGCATTCCGGCCTGCGAAGGCCGAGTCCAGGCAGGACCAGCAGATGAGATACGACGACAAGCTCGCTCCACGATGGCAGAAAGTAGGGGGAAAAACATGTAAAATATGTTTTGGAGATACTTGAACACCATGTGCATGATCACTGCACGTGAGTAACAGAAGGAGACGGTGGACGGTGAGACACGGTGAGAATCGTGTATCGGAGCTGTCTCCGACCCCCCTGAGGCACAGATGTACACCGGCCTCATGGACTCCGCCCGTCAAGCTGGTGCAAAGCTTCAGAACGTCGTGCAAAAGGTTGTCCGGGTCTTACAGCTGTGCTGCTCGAAGCTCGGGGCTCCTGTGCCGGCCGATGATGACAAAGACGCAGCGACCACAAAGCAACAAGTATTACCAGCAAATCAGCAGCAGCAACGAGAATGTCACCACAGGCGGTCATCTCAGTGGGCGTCCAGGTGCCACCTGAATTAATGCTGACAGGAATGTTTCGCAGACGCCGCTGGCACAAAACTGCCAGCAGCGATGTTGATAGTGAAACTGCTGTCGTTGTCGCTGTCGTTGTCGTCGTCTTTGTCGTCGTCGTTATTGTGGTCGTTGCTGCAGCTGCTGCTGCTGTTGCTGAGGTCCTGACACGGGTGATGGTAGTGGTGGTGGTGCTAGTGATAATCCGTCGTGACTCGCGAGCTTGCTGGCCTAGGCTCCCACGGAAACTGGGGCTTCAAGCCGGGTCTCGCCTTCTGTGGTGAAGAAGATCCGCGACATAGGTGCTCGTGGGCAACGGGGGCTGCTGAAGTCTGCTTTGCACCGTGCCTGCCGTGCCTGGTCTCGAGAATATGGTCCTCGCCGGATTTTCGGCGACAGGTGACATCTTGGACGAAGCGCAAGCGGATGTCTACAAGGAGGAGTGGCTGGCACTCAAGGCCGGCCATCTTTTCTCCAGTCTGTGGCACCTCTGACTCTGCGACAGGTCACCCCACCACTGCTGCGCGCATACCTGCCGTTGATGATGCTTGGCTTGGCAAGAGTATGCACTTGTGCATCTTCGCTTTTGATGCGGACGATTGTGGATTCGAAGTTGCAGCCAAGGCAAAGTTACCCGTTGGAGGCCTTCAACGACAACACCGGCGACAAGTATGTTAATGTGACTCGCATGCGAGGCTGCACACACGCCTATGGCAGCTCACAGCGGCATTGATTGATACTCCGTGGAGCCGAGTGTTAAGAAATGTACCAGGTCTAGGAGTGGACAGCGCCGCCATTCGCGAAACATGCCAGATGACCTCTTGTATGAATTCCTGTTTGCAAAGGCAGCCACCCGTGAGAGCTTGTACTTCTACCAGATGCAGTTCGCGGCTAGTATTGATCGACTTGAGAAGGCCAGGCCTTCGGGTGGAAGGGGGGCTGCAGCGTGTGCTGCAGGGGGCAGAGACGTGCAATTCGGCGCTGAGGCTGTTGCGAACCACAAGGTTCGGGAGGTCGAGGAGGCTCTGCAGGGGAGTCATGCCCACAAGCGAAGTCTCATCGGGGCTTCGACTTCACCACGACAGTTCTGTCCATCCTGCAAGCTACTTCCAGGCATTCGCCAAAACCTCCTTGTCTTACGACAGATACCTGAAGGCTGGTGACCTCTACTCAGGTGCAGCGGGGAGACTCTTCAATCCTGGTGTGAGATGCAGCCGGCATCACCAGCGCCATGTTTGCCTTGTCGTCGCTGTCCCTGCAGGCTACGACCCTGTGACATCGACGACGATCTTCTTCCAGAATGTCAGCGACAGTCAGTTGCAGTACACTCCTCTTGCTTTGTCGCTGCCGCAGATTCGGGACGAGGTGCCACGCTTCAGGGCTTCAGGCGATTCGTGGAGGATACTGGTGCTAGCGCCCGTCTGTTCCGTGTGGGTTTCGGGTCCAGAGTGAAGGGTTAGGACGATTAGGGTAAAGGCTTCCCAGCTGGTTCAACTTCTGGAACATTGGGAGGTCTTTAGGACGGTTTTGCAAGAATAACTAGCGAAACGGAGAGTGCCGGGGCAACAGTTCTCTTCCTTTGAAGAGCCGCACGTGAAAGACGAGAAGGCGATGACCGCAGAGGATGTCCGTGCGAAAATGACTAGAGCCTAGAACATAGCAGCACATGAGAAACCCTGGGTTCTAGCATTGCTGCACTTCTCATGCGGCACGGCGGAAAGTCGGAGCTGTCCGCTTGGGTTACGGCAGGACAGGCGCGAAGCTTCTTCAACGAAGCACGGCAGCACTGCATCCCTTTCAGTGAGTTCAGGTGCTGGTACTTCAAGGTCCTGACAAGGGCAAGGCCGACGGGGATCTGCCTAAGTCGATGCAGAAGACGTTGAGTGTCAGCGTAGGGGAAAAAGGCTTCGGCTCGAACTTCGAGCAATCGGTGCAGGTGGGACGCATCATCTGGCTTGGCCGAGAGAATGAGAAGGATCTGGACAGTAAGGCGCCGGTCTTGCACCTTCCTCGAAGTCTGTGCGGTATGCTGGATGCATCAGCAGCTCAGCTGCATAATGCTTCATGCGGCTGTTCACAGGTGCTGACCGCAGTGGTGAAGCTGGAGCCCAACCCCGCTGCTTTCCTGCACAGAGGAAGGCTGTGGCCGAGCTCACTGCTGTTCATGAGCACAGGCCCCCACACATTGCACGCCTCCCAAGAAAAGTATGACTCCTGCTTACACTAGCCATTGACTTGTCCAGCAGTTCCATGCAGAGGAAGCACCATAATGGTTCACTGCCATGAGTTGCAGTTTTCAACGTCACATGTCATGCCAGTGCAAAGGTACTGGGGCAGTCTCGAAGTGGTGGCGCGCCTCGCTTGAAATACGGTTCCGAGCTACTGTAGGAAATCCTTTCACAGTACACAGTTGGCAGCCCCACCATATGTTATGTGTGATTGATTGTTTATGCAATGGTGCCGCATGTCTTTCTCCCTCGAACGATGCCGATCCAAGCTAGATCAAGCCGCCGACTCCGCATGAAGGCCATGGCAGTGCATTGCCAGAACCTGGCTGCCCCTGAACCCTAAACGGAACAAAAATCAAACAGGGCTCAGCAAAACGTCTATTTGGGATCGAAAAAGACAGCAAATTGGGCAAATAGGGATCAACAAAGTGCTGTAAATTTCGTAAATTATGTGAGCCATATTTCTCACGCCTCCTAGTCATCTGAATTGGAGATTTCAATGTTCGGCTAGAGTGGTTCTAATGCTATTACGTTTGCTGTTCCTGTTACTGTTACTGCCACCTGCACTGTTATATTTATTGACTAGTACAGCAACAATAAAAACGCATTATTGCTTCGAGTAGTACGATGAGTGTTGCTATAGCGATGCTTATGCTGCTGATGACGATGATGATGAGGATGTATTTTTCCGATTGTTGTTTTCGGCTAGTGTTTGAAGTACAATTGTTATAACTTGTGGCGTTCACTGTTACTGTCACCTCCTGCCGTTATTGTTATACTGTCACTATGGAATACACATACTGCTACGGCCAGTAGAACTGCGACCCGCCTGGCACCGTGTCTCGGTCCCCCCACCGCCCCCCCCCCCCCCCCGAGCAACAAAATCCCCAAAGGGCAACGACCCCCGGTGCCGCACCGCCGCGGGGTGGCACGGCGGCACACCCCGTCCTCACGGGTTTGGTTTTGCTCGCTTTNTACTGGCCCTATGAAATGCACAGAACGCAGCCGCCAGTAGCACTGGGACCCCCCTCGCCCCGTTTCCCGGGCCCCCCCCCCCCCCCCCCCCCACCAAGAGAAACAAGATCCCCAAAGGTCACGGACCCACGGTGCTGCAACGCCGCTGGTTGGCCAGCCGAAAACCTTATCCCTGTTTGGTTTGTTTTTGGTCCCTGTTTGATTTTGTGCTGATCCGAAAGTTGGTAATCTTGAGTATACCCTCCAGGAGATATGATAGTTGGATGTTTTATACACCAAATTTGATTTGTTTATGACCCCAGACATGTGATTTGCTTTTGATCCCAGTTTGTTTGTTTTTGAGCACTCAGCCCAAGCCAACCTCTCTCGATACCCGCGTGGCACTGTCTGAGGTCCGAGAAGTCAAGGCCTACCCTTATTCGTGGATTGTGATGACCCGTGGCAGCAACGAGAGCTACATCCAGGACTTGGTGCTGGCGACGGCAGTGCCTCGGGCAGTGATGTAGCAGTGTAGCATTGACATGCTGTACTGTTGAAGCAGATTCCGGATCGGTGTGGCACTTGCGGAAGGTGCAGGGAATTGAATTGCCACCAGTTGGTTTGATTGTTGCACTCGGTTCGCTTCCCTAAACACATCATGCGCAGGGAGTACAGGTCCCAGTAGAGGGTTGAAATGCAGTTCCTGTCTTTTCCAACCCTGCATGCTACTTTCTGGGTTGATCCGATTTTTTCTTGAGTTATCAAGGCTGCGATTCGCGATTGTGAGGCGGCGATGGTGTCCTGTGCGGTGACATACCCGCTGGAGACAATCAAGGCATGGCGCCGTGATGACTCCTTTCGGGGTCTGTTGTGCAACTCTAGCTGCTAAGCACTTTCTGAGGGTCCATCAATCTTTGCTGCGGCTTTAATTTTTGGCAGTTGCATGAACGTGCATGCATGTATGCAGCATACCGTTTTGCTGTACGATGGTGTAGCAAGTAATTGATTCCCCTGTTCAGAGCCGCCACCGACTGATTAACAGATCCCTCATCTCAGCGGGATCCTTCTCATGATGAGCGTGGCTTTAGGTTAGTGTTTGGCTGGGGGATCTGATTCAATTTGCACATTTCTATTTTAGTCAAGGCTGCAGCCAATGGCATCCCTTATCTGCCTCGTTGGGGCGAAGTTTGTGTTGAGCCTGTATCGTGCTTGGGAGTTTGGGGTTTACGGGGTTGAGAAACAGACGCCGATGGGTCCGAAACAATGCATACGATCCTTCTGAAATTAATCAGTCAATCAACCATCCAATCCGTCAATCAATCAATGCCTCTCCCTTGGGTACTGCCCCCACTCAGTAACAGTTGGATAATATATATATATATACACATATATTCGTAGTCTAGTTATATTAGGCCCTTTATAGTAGCCCCATTATAGACTGTCACTGTGTGGGGGCCGTACCCAACCTCTCCCTCTCCCCCTCTCTCTCCCGCTCTCCCTCTCCTTCTCCCACTGTCTTTCCCTCTCTCCCTCTCTCCCCCTTCTGTCTGTCCGTCTGTCCGTCTGTCGGTCTGTCGGTCTGTCTCTCTGTCTCTCGGTCTGTCCGTCTGTCTGTCTGTCTGTCTGTCTGTCTGTCTCTCTGTCTCTCAGTCTCTCTGGCTCTCTGTCTCTTTGTCTCTCCGTCTGTCCGTCTGTCGGTCTGTCCCTCTGTCTGTCTGTCTCTCTGTCTCTCAGGCTGGCTGTCTGTCTCTCTGTCTCTCTGTCTCTTTGTCTCTCCGTCTCTCTGTCTCTCTGTCTCTCTGTCTGTCTGCCTGCCTGCCTGCCTCTCTATCTGTCTGTCTGTCTCTGTCCCCGCGCCTCTGCGTCTCTGCGTCCGTTTTCTCGTCTCCGTGACTCTGTGTCTCTGCATGAGGAAAGCAGATTCAGAAAGCACCGAGGACCGATTCAGCAAACAAGCCTCAGTCGTGATGACGCTCCCTACCAGAACCGCATTGCGCACCCGACACGCGCGCTTCATGGGGCCCAGGAACCCAAACCCTGTAGTTTTGCCAGGCTGCTTACGGCTTCCGCCCTTTCTAAATTGGAAGATAAACCGACAAGTAAACAATTTTACAAATAAACACATAGATGAATACATGCATCTGTAATTTTAAATACGTACATAGATGCAGCTCAGTGCGTATGTGTATATATGTGTATATGTAAATCTGAACAGATTCAACGTAGGTTACATATGTTGTTTTGTACACATCAACAAGATCATGTGTGTGCATGTGTTGACATTTGTCCTGCGTACACGCGCACGAGGCTTTGCGTACAAAACTCCCCACAAGTTGGTCTACCTTCCCACACTACGTGTACACTATGGATTTATTGCGATGTTCCACTTTTCGTCGTGCGATCATGATAAGGTGTCATAATATATATATATATATGTATATATATATATATATATAGATGGGTGTGTATACACATTATTGCACGTCGCATGATATATTGTAACGTGATGCCGTAAGCCTTAACCGACTACATACATGTGCGTATGTATAGTCTGTGTATGTTTTTACAGAGTTACCAAACAGTTAGAGTTTTTGTTCCTTGTCTATACCCACACCTTGTGTACCTATCATCTTATGCTACTTAAATTACCGCTGCTCTTATTGTTATGTCTCTTATGTTGATGATTATCATGTTTCAGTATGTTGTCGCAGACACATATTTACATATATATATATACACACATATATTTTGATATGCATATGCAGACCTAAGCACTCTGTTCGATGTTTTATACACCGACATATACAAAGCATGCTTACCCATACCACCAAACATACGTGACTTGGAACTGTTTGATGTCGCACGATGTCATGTTCTGCACTACTGGGCTACATCACCGCGTCAGATTCCTGTTTTGTTATACTTATACTATGTTGCCAGATAGCTTGGCTATTTAACAACAGCCGGAACGGGCTGCAATTATGTCTGAGCGAATGCATGTATATACGTAGAAAAGTAACTTATGCGCATACAAAGCACGCGCCTACATACAACATTGAACGACGGGCGTGCGCGCACCCTGGGGAGAGTATAATTTGCCCGACTGCGGCTTTTCGAAGCGCCTGTTACAGGGTCCTGGGCCAAGCTTGCCCGTAATAGTGATCTTTTCTTGAAGCCGCAAATACCCTGAAATCTGAATTTCCACGACCCTGGGGCTGTGGTGCCTCTCTCTTTGTGTTTGTAGTTGCCAGCGGTCAGCAGCCAGGTTGAATCTATGTTGAACCCGGGTCAGGGTCTTCGGATCGATGCTGGGCAGGGTCTGCGAAGCCGGGATGGAGCTACAAGCTCCTAGCTAATGATTCGAACAGCTGGTACTTCGGTCGAAAGCAGCTGACGGGCAAGAACCATAAAATAGGTCTGAATTCGGAGGCTGGCGAGACTGAAGAGAACTCACAGAGAGGAATCAAGTTAGAACTTTGGAGCCCGCGACCACAAACCCCGAACAGTTTAACTCGAATAGCAAGCTCGGCTGGGCAGGCCCGCGTGCAGTCGAATCTTCCGCCTTTTCCGCCGGAGGGGCCTCAGGCCCGTTTGGCGTGGGCCACTACTGAGCCTTGAATTCGTGTAGGTCTGGTGAGTGGCGAAAGGCATGCACCCATCCAGCGGCACAGGTTCTGTTCAAAGGGATCGAGTTGAACGTGCTTCGGGAGGCCCGTGGGTAAACACATGCTATGTCGAAGGTATGTTGCAAATACGTCGGCCGTGCAGCAGAACACACATCGCGGAGGTCGTGCTCTCTTCCGTCGCTTGTTGTAGCTTCGTTCTATAGGCGATATTTCAGGACCCTGAGCTGAATAGTATCGAATCAATTGCCAGCCGCAGGCCCCTAATGCTGGTTTCTTGATGGCGGGCTTCAACTACTTCACTCGATGGGCAGCAGCTCGGCAGCAGCACACGCGTTGCAGGACAGCCTAAGCTGGCCGAAATGCTTGAACTCATCCGACGGCGCGCGTTTCTCAAGCACCTGTCCGAGAACGTTACTTTCGCCCCGGATCCTAGGTGGGTCTTCCTTTCGTGAATGGAAATGATCCGAATCTCAAGTTTATGTTGATGATCCCTTCAGGCTGGGCCGAAACTGTCTGACCCATGTGCTTTCCAGTCTTCAATTTCCCAATCAAGGGTAGAGTGTGTGTGGCAGAGGAGTTGTGGCAATGTGCACGGGCGCATTTGCCAAGACACCGGTCATTGACATCAGCAAGCAGGCCTGGAAGCACGAATGCTCGGGTACATGATGGTACATGGAAGCACCAGATTTTCAGGCGGGTAGATCCAAGCAAGTCTTATTCACACTGCCACACCTCTGAAGGTGCAAGCTGGGCTTGCCAAGGATGCCGGGGAAGCTGTTCAGCCCCTTTGCGATTCAGTGCTCGCTGAAACGGCAGTCGCGAATCTTCGAGCTGGCACACCGCTGTCCAGTCTGAGGAACGTCTTCTTCAAGCCAACACCAGCGCAGGCCAAGCGAATGCTGTCTCTGAGATCCTCTCTTACTCTAAGAAGGAAAGGTTGAGAGTCACTTTGCTCTAGTGCAAGGGTTTGGAGCAACCTCAGACGGAGACTCTTCTGGCTCGAAACGGTCAGCTTGCCTCACACCTTGCTCTTCCCATCGCAAGGTGACCAAGACGTTGGGACGAACCTTCATGCTCACCATCATCCGCGGGGTGCCTCGTCCTCCTACGGAAGGACCTGCATATGATTGAGTCCGTGTAATTTACCTGCATCTTGCAACCATTTCGACACTTCAGAAAGCAGAGTTTGACGAGTGCGCTGCTAGTTACTCAAACAGTCCACCTGCGTACTGTGAGTTTTGCGTTCAGGTGCCGTTCGGTGCCTTTCAGTGCTTGATCTACGAGGTGCTGAAGGCCATGGGGACAGCAGGGCCATCAATGGAGTATGCTGCAGCTGGTTTTGAAAGCTGCACAGCCCATGCCTCCGTGAGGATCGAACGCCGGGCCTACTTGAGAGCATCGGGGTGTCCTGTTGCAAAAATTGAACTGTCCATTTTTCTGGCGACATCAGAAGCCGACAGTTCATCATAGCATGGGGGCATCAGGGCTAGTGTAGGACCTCACAGAACAGATCTCGAGGTTCCCATCTGGTGCGAGCCCTTCATCTGGGGCGGCGTGGCTGGTTTCTGCACGGGCTACTTGACAAACCCTCCGGACAGCTGTGCAGGGTAAGTCGTGGTGAACTGCTGTAGGTCTTTGAGTCTTTGACTGAACACGGGTAACTGGAAGCCTTGCAGTAGAAAATCTTGCAGCCGGGGCTGCGCCTCGAGGCCCAGCATTGCTCTTGCCAGCCTCGAGCTCGGCAGGACGTGGTCATGCAGCGCCTGGCCATCGACTCCAGCTCCAGCAACGATGACCCGGACCTCGGCTGTTGTATCACAGAGAAGATTTTTTCAAGATGTGAAGCCCTGCTGAAGAAGGAGATCTTTCCAGCTTCCCCGGGTTGTGCCGACCGGCAGGACAAACCTTTCAGCGTCCAAGAGACTTGGGAGGAAATTGTCCAGGCGACGCAGAAGGCTCGATGGTCCAAGTTTGAATTTTGGGAGGTGGAGGCTTTTCGATGCGGTATACTAAGATAGCTACAGCTGCGCCGCTGCAAGTTGTGGTACTTTCCGGCGAGAGGATTTGCGGATGCACTTCTCGGACATGACTGACTGCGGCAGTAGCTTAGCATAGTTTCATGCAGTTGCAGTGACCCCTGCCAGATATTGGAAAGCGAGGGGCCTGCAGGCTTCGCCAAAGGCGGGCTTGAGAAGCTTGGACTTGACGATTTCAAGCCATCCCCACGACACAAAAGAAAGCGAGTGTTGGCGGCCGGCATCCAAGGAACGCTCTCTACTTCTTACCCGAGGCGATGGTCTGGTTTGGGGTCTACGAGGGCCTCAAGGGTGTGGCAAACAGAGCCTCAGCAGCAGTTAGCATGCTCTTGAGTTGAGGGGTTCGTGCACAACTTCGCTTGTAACAGCCCTAATTACCCCCAGCTGAAAGCAGCCGAGGCGTCACGCAAGCCTTTTAAAATTACAGGTTCGTGTGTGAGGACGCACGCGTCTCTGCACTTTATCATTTCGCCTTATGCAGACCTCGGCAAACTGCCCTTGCTGCAGAATTGTCTTAACTGTGTGTTCTGCCGCGCCTCTGTCCACACACAGACCTGCACGATCGTAGACTCAGCTCTTTATTGCAGTGCTTTAGTATAAGACTCTGCATTGATCAAAGCGCGGCTGAACCACGGCTTAGCCAAGCAGTTTTACTAGTTTGGCAAAGCCGTGCGGAGTGGTGCATCTGGAAACGGCTGCGGATTCGGTTGATCGGTGTCTGCGCATTTCTTCGCACGGCATTGCTGAACCTGCACAGAAACTGGAGTGAGCTTCCGTCCTCAAATTGTCGTATCGCAAAGACAGAAGCTACTTTCTGTGGGTCCCACCACACGTTTGAAGCGCGGAATTTTCGCTGGATCTGCCTTCCGAGACGTCAGAATTGAAGTGGGAGGATGTAGGAGGTGCTTAAAGAGCATTGGAGACTCTCGGCAGGATGGGATCGCATTTCTCACACATTCACCGGATGCATCGACTTTTAATGCCAGTTTGGGCAAGAGTTGCGCGAGCTTCAAGCAAGAACCACGTTTTGGGTTAGCATGGCGGCGAACTCCTGCCCTCCCGCGTGCACAGTTTTACTTGCTGCTGTTATCCCGCATAGCAAGATGCGAGGGCTTGCGTATGCAACTTGTGTACAGTGTAAATACGAATTCAGTCGCAGTGCACACTCGACCAGACAGATGCGCTTCAATATTGACAGTGGCGTATGTGAGCTAGCTTAGCCTTCAGCTGAACTTTTAGTTTTCATCAGTCAACTGAAGGCTGCAGACTTCTGGTGGGACGATGAAACGCCAACAACATGAGGGTGCTAGATCGACACCCTAGCCGTGGAATCAGACGCGACTTGCATCGGCATGTCCAGCCGAGCAACCCCAAAAAGCAACCGGACCAACCCGGCTGCGTTTCTTGGCATCAAGATTTTCCACAGTATCGCAAAGTCTTGTTGGCTCGCGACCACGGACGGGATTTCCACGATTTTCTTTGCTTGGTGGCACCAGGCAGAAGCTACTTGAACGTTTCCAAACCTGCTCAAGCAGTCCACAGTCGCATTGTAATACAGGCTCTTCGTGTTGGTGCCTGCCACGCATGGGAACAGAGAACACCGGGCAAACACCCTGAGTTGTGATTGGTCTGGAAAAATGTCGGTCGTGTCTGAAGGCTTCGGACGACATGATGCGACATGCTTTTGAATGCCTTGCGTGCAAAACAGCAGGAGCTTTCTGAAGATGAGGAGGCCGTCGAGGCTGCAACCGGAAGTCGCCAAAGCCGCGACCCCAATTCAAACGTGCCAGCATGGAGATCCGGCAGCATTGCAATTTGCCGTGTCAGTGGCGGCACATGGCGCTAGTGCAGCGCTCCCATCGAACCCCCTGTCTTCGCTGAGTTGCCGCACCCGGCTTGTTGGCTGCAGTGGTCCACTACCTCGATCCCTGGCGTCTCCCACAACTGGAATGTTGTCAACATATACGTTTGACAGATTCACAGTGGTCTTACTCTGTGCATCCGAATGGTACACTTCCTGGCTCTGGCGTTGATGTCGTCGCGATCATGACGGCTGCGGCTTGGACCGCTCCAGCGCATCACGAAGCTCGGTAACTCGTGCCCGAGCCTTTCTTGGCCGGAATCCCTGTTGCTCCTCGGTGGTAGCTGGGTTGCATGCTGTCACGCGGTCTCCAACGATCTCGGTGGCCACAATTATGCACGGAGTCGCTCTTGCATGCCATCTCCACGCGTTGAAACCTCTTTGACGTCTCAACCATCATCCATCATCAATCGAATCAGCCCGAAAGACTCATCCAGTGACACGATGTGATGGTGTGCCGTGTGCGTGCGTGCGTGCGTCAGGCGTACTCGTAGTTGGAGGTTCCTGCAGGTGATTCCAGGGGCACCCCTATGCGCCTCTGTTTCATGTTCTGTGTGAAGTATGATCTGAATTTTGAAGTGGTGTTACAAAACACTTTGCAGCGGTTTTGAGCTAGACAGCCACAGGACGATATCTTGCGAATGTCACAGCCGCTCTGGGCTCCTTTGCGCAGCACCGCGAAAGTGCAGTACAGGCAGGTGCATTGATGGAGCCCATCGCCAGAGTCAGATCGCTTGCATGGGTCTCATTGTTATCGTGCCTCGCTGTTGCTGTGGCCGAAGAAAACCACACGGCCCCAGCGCAAAAGGCCTGGGGCAGCTGCCAGGCCTTTGGCTGTTCCAATGACTACAGGCCCCACCAGAGCTGTCAGTGCAACGAGAAATGCGAGGGTTACGGCAACTGCTGCAACGACTTCAGGGCTTGTTCTGGCAGCTGCCAGTCTTTTGGTTGCCCTACTGACTTCCAGGCAAATCGCGTCTGCCAATGCAACTCCCAATGCGAAGCCTTTGGGAACTGCTGCGCAGACTACAAGGCCTGCAAGGCATCTCCAGTACAATCTCCAGCCAAGCCTCAGTCACCTGTGGCACAACGAGGACAGGGTGCAAGTTGCCCAGGCGCGATCGAGTTGCGTGGACACGGCTCCATGCAGCTGTCGAATGCATACTGGAACAAGCCGTGGGACCCCGCTGGCGAAGTGAGGCTTCAAAATGGAGCCATCGAGGTCTTCATGAAGGGAAGGACTTACTTCTCAGACGTTTGCCAGCCTGGAGAATTCTCCAATGGGCACTACAGCAGCCTGCAGCTGCTGGGCAAGCGCATGCGCTGGACCACAGATGTCTCCAATGCCGAATGTGGCTGTAACGCTGCCGTCTACCTTGCATCTCTGCCTCAGAACCAGGAGGTTTCTGGCTGTGATGACTACTACTGCGATGCAAACAGCGTCTGTGGGGTGCGTTGCACTGAGATCGATCTGCAAGAGGCCAACAAGCACGCCTTCCACTCTGTGCTGCACCTCGCGCAGGATGGCTCCGGCAAGGGTTCTGGGTATGGCGGTGGAAGTACGTGGAACTCACACCGGGATTGGACTCGACAGGAGTACGGGCCTGGGGGTCGGTGCATCGACACACGCCGGCCTTTCCAGGTCGAGGTTGGCTTCCCGACGGATTCAAGGGGCCGCCTGCGTGCCTTGACCACGCGCCTCTCGCAGAGTGGAGGCCGTTGTGACTTGTCAGCCGAGATCTCCGCAGAGAGTTACCAGTTTGGGGGAAGTTCCAGTGTGGAGGAGCTCACTCAGGCCCTGACTCGGGGTATGACGCCCATTGTGAGCTATTGGAGTGCGGAAAACATGCTTTGGATGGATGGCAAAGGAGCCGATGGGCTCGGTCCATGCGCCCGGGATGAGCCGCAGCGCTGCGGCGACTTCGCGAGGTTCTCAGACTTCGCCGTCGAGAACCTGTGGGAGCGACTGATTTAATTAGATTCTTAGATGCTCCGTTTTAACGGTTTTTGTGATAGTGGCAGCACGGCCACGGGCCATGCTTTCGCCTCTGCTTAGCACAACTGCGAGGAAACACGGCAGTGTAATCCCAATCTTGGCTAATTTTGACAGCCCTGTGCAGCTGACCAATTCGGTGCCTCGCTGACACTGCAAAAAGTGCAGACATCCTCGTATAGACGACAAAAACCTGCATTCAGAACTGAGTGCCTCCTGCTGAAAGATGCAGAATGTCCACTGATGCCGCACGTACACGTTGACTCTCGCCTTGATCGACATGCCCAGGCCCGGCCAGCCAGAAACATCAACCTGGCGCTGGGGAGGCGTGTCCGTCCCGAGTGTGCTGCGCGTCGTGCCTCTTGCTGTTCTCAGCTCATGAGCTCAGGCGGCGGGCAGCTCAAAAAGGAGCCGCTTGTGGAGCGAGACTCGCACGGAGGGGCCCTTATCAAAGGCCAGTCTCAGTTCGGGCTTTGGCTAGTCAGCGATGTCCTTCGAGTGTGCCTTGGCTCCAGGCGCGCCAATCCAGCGCTGCCCAAGCCAAGCGTGCGCGGCATGCAGAAAAGCAGGAGAACCCTGGGCAATCGCTTGGACTTCTCATGACTCCTTGTCTTTGTCCCACCTCACATTAAAAATTAAAAGCATACAGAAAACCCAAGGGCTTCAGCTAGGCGGCATGGCCAAAGAACTTCTCATTGCAGCACGGGCCAGGTGCGGTCATGGTCGCTCTCGTGTCAATGAAGACGGCGGCCATGAATGGTGAAAACATACCTGTGCAACAGTTCACGCACGACGTTGGTGCTTGCGTGCGCAGCTGGTGTACACATGTGTACACTAGTTCACTCGTTCCTATCCTCGAAAACCAGGCTTTCAGGCAGATGGTTGGCAGAATCGTTTATTTGTTCAGTTTGCTGAGTCTCATGTCAAACCAGTCTCGGACATCCGGGTGCCCCTCGCGTGGTAGTGCTTCAGGTCGGCCCCGAATGATATATCAAGAGTCGGGGGTAGAATATTTCAAGAAAGAGCCTCCGCAACAGGTTCGTGCACGTAGCCTCGAAGGGAATGCTTTCAAGAGCATGAGGCCAGACATGTACCCAGGAATCGGCTCTGTAACAGCACAACGAAAACAGCCGCCAAGGGTGAAGGGAATGCGTATTTCGTGCAAGCTTGCGCATTTCCGGCATGCTAGTGGGAATGGCGCCTATAAGACTCCGGGAGTTTGGACCCAAGCTCCATTCTGGGAGTCTGATGCGGGGAATGGACCCTATTCCCAGTGTCGGGCAGGACTCTAGCATGCGCTATCCGCTGCCTTGTCGCACCTCATCGATGCCTTCGATAGAAGTGCACTGTTAATCGACGCGGAAGTCTCAAAATGCCATGATTCGATCCCTGTGTGTGTGTGTGTGAGTTAGAAGTTTCGATCTTGGGAGATCTTCCAGGAGGCGGCGAATGCAGCAGCATCCGCAATGGCGAAGGCGGCTGAGGCAGGCCATGACCCTCCGAGCCTTCCGGTGCCTCTGAAAGTTCTATGGGAAGTGTCGTCTGTGGTTTGAAGGCGAGCTTCCAGGCATTGCGGGGCACGGACAGCTCGGGAATCACTGCAGAGGCTCGAGCCTCAGGAGCCCCCTTAGCCCAGGGCCCAGCCTTTCGGCCTTTGCTCCTCCTTTTGCCCTGTCCGAGGCACTTCGGGTGGCCCTGAAGCGATACAGGATCCCGGCCGAGGCCTGTTTTTCTATTGCAGTCATGTAAAGCAGTACAAGATCCCGTGCCACGAGGTTTGCAAGCCAGACGAGGTCGAGGAGATGCTGACAGTCGGGCTGGAGGAAGCCGGAGGAGGCACTGGAGCTTTGCTCTGTTGCGCAAGGATGCGGCAAGGATGATCAGTCATGCGGCTGCGATTCGACCGAACTGCCAGAAGCTGGACCTCTGACCTTCTTCGCTTTCAAGAAGCTCTTCAACTCGCTCAATCTCAAGGCATTTGGCGGGAGCTGTGTCGGGACACTCGTCCTTGCGTGTGCAGAATGCAGGTGACGCGCGAAGGCCGTGTTTGGTGAGAGCTCTCCATACAACCGGCTTCACTCTGCTGCTGAAAACGGTGGACACTAGCTTCTAAACACATGCGAAGAATGGGCTGGCGGACATCTGCTTCCAATTCCGCGGCCCCCGTGTTGTGTGGAGCTTTGTATCCCCGTACGGTGCGAGGTCGTCCTGTCTGTGCCGGCCGAACCAGCACGCGCATTAGCTTGGGGTCGGGCATCTTGCTGGTGGCACCAGCTACATGCAAATATTCCACCTCCCAGCACAAAGGATCGGCTGTACCAGCCCTCGTTTGAGAGGATCTGCTGTTTGTGCATCCGTCAGATTCCAAAGCTGAAAGGAGCTAAAGGAGCTGCTCGTTCGGTGCCCGTGTGCCCTTGAACACCCCTCTCAGACAGGTCCATCGCCTCCATGCCTGCATTTCATATTTCTCGTTGGTGCGTGACTTTTGGGCTTACAGCGACACTGGGAGTGGTGACGTCCCTGCTGCCTTCTGCAGCTGTGTGTGGCTTGGCGTAACCTATCTTTGCCAAGATGCTGTTTGGTCTGGCTGCTGGCTTCCGGTTAATGTTGTATTCTTCCGTTCGTGCTTTCCAAACTGCGAGAGCTTTATTTGTAAGATCAGGTGCCTTGGCTGTGAGGACGCCGAAGCTGACTACGGAAAGGGGTTGCTGCTACAGCCTCATAGATTCATCAGTCATAGGTTCAGTCGTTTGTCGTTGCGTCACTTTACCAGGGTCAGTTTGCCCAAGGTTTTGGTCGCGCGTGTGGAGATCTTCTTGCGACACGAAAAGTGCGAAGCTCGGCAGCCCCGAATCACGTCCCAAAGCTGGTATGGCACAATGCAGCTAGCTGCTAGCTGATCGAACTTCCCTCATCAGTGTGGCCACCAGAAGCCCCTACTAAGAATCCCCATTTCCGCATTGGCATGTTGAACCCCGAATAACCTTGTGCCATGTGCTTGTGATGGCTTCCATGGCACAACAGGCAATCCACTCCACTCTTCAAACGCCCTCCAATCTACTCTCCGCTTCGTGCGTCGCCGGGCAGTGTTGGCCCATTGGATGTCAGCGAGGCGTGAGACGGAAAGGCTCATGACATGATTTGCGAAGGGCTTTGTGCTGTGTGCATTGCTTTTCGATTTCCCACAGCAAGAAAGGCCGGCAGTGACCAAATGCAGCAGCATCTGCATCAAGGGTCGGGTCTGCCATGAGGGAGTCTGTCATGACAGTTACGAGAGATGCTTTGGTGATGTCGCGGAACTCTCGAATGCTTCTGTCAATCGGCACGAGTCTTGCTGTGCAAGAGTTCAAGGTGCTAGGCCATGGCGCCGACGCGGCTCTACGTTGGCAACCTGCCCAAAGAGCGTCCAGCCCAGCCGGCATCCTTGATTCAACTGAAACCTTGCCAGGCCATCCACGTTGTGACATGGCTGAGGGGTGCTGCTGGCTCATGCACTACTGTGCTGTTCTTGCGCCGCGAGCCATCTGGCTGATCTGTAGGACGAACCTGCGAACTAAACCCCCAGCTCTTGAGTCCAAGACTGCGGAACCCTCCCAAGGCCAGTCGTAGAATCTGCATAACTGTTCTTTCTCAACAGGGCAAAAGCGAACGACAAGCCAGCAAGAAAGCACATGTCGCGGCAGCAAAATGCTCATAATTGAAACTCATATCAGAAGAAAGAGGTTGACTTAACCGGCAGAAGCCACCCGCCGGAGCCTAATCATCAAGCTGCCAGCACAATACTCCCGCACAGCCCGATGCTGGCATGGCACCCCAGCCTCCGGACCTGTCCAATCGCCTGGTGGGTAGGCAGGGCTTTGAGGATTTGAGGGACTGCAGGGGCGGAGTGCGACTGCCTTTGCTCTGCAAGGGGAGACTTTGGACCGAAGCTCATGGTGGGAAATCCGCAGCTTTTGCCCTGAAGTGAACGGCTAAGCCTAAGCAGCCAGTGGCAACAGCACAGCGCATCACTGCACGTCACCGCACATCACCGCACATCTCAGCACATCTCAGCACATCACACTACACCCACTACGCCGCAGCAAGCGGGGAGGGCTTCGTCCTGGGTGCTTGGCCATGGAGGTAACAGCTCCCAAGTCCAGCTCAAAGCCCTTGCGGTTGAATCTGGGTTTGCCGGAATGGTTGACAAAGCCATTGGTCGAGCAAGGTCCCCTTCGCCGGGTGATCCAGGCGATTTCGCCCATGTTTCTTCCGCTGGAGGTGCCTGCCATGTGGTTCTGGCTGAAGCTTCCTCCAAGGATCCGTTACGTTCTGATGATGACTTTGTGGAGAATCTGGCTTCTCCCGCACAAAGCGCTGCCGGCTTGGCTAGTGCAACGTGGGATGGCGGATGAGCTGTCCATCGAGGCCCACGCTTTGGGGAATGTGCTCTACTGGGTTCGGCTGATCCCCGTGGATGTGCGGAGGATGCGCTTCAGCCTTGCGCAGCTGGACTCCAGCTGCCCCCCCTCGCCCTCGCCGAGCTTCGCACGCGAGGTCATATGCCTGCCACACCAAGGGATCAGTGGCACCTACATACACGTGCCGTATGCTGGCAAGGCAGACAAGCCCAAGGTGATGTACTGGATCTTCGGGGGTGCCTTTGTTGGTGGAACTGTTCAGAGCAGCATGGGCATTGCCGAGCAGCTCGCCTTGCGAATTGGTTGTGACATCTTCATGCTCGACATGAGGTTGTATCCAGAGTTTGGCATTGAGGACTCTTTCGTGGATGCTTGTCGTGGGTACGAGTGGCTCTTGACCAGGGCCGCTCCAGACAACATTGTTGTGTATGGCCTGTCTTCCGGAGGTGGGATAGCTTTGCGGCTACTTCAGCTGACTGCTGCAGGTGGGGACCGGAGAAGCGAAAAAAGGTTCTTCCAGGACTCGGAGCCGAAAGCTCAGCCTGCCGGCTGTGTGCTTTGTGGCGCATGGGTCCGCTACACGACACCCTCCAAGAGTATGAAAGAGTTTCCTGCTATCGACTGGGTCTCTGCCTTAGACTTGGCTATCTGGCAAGCAGCGTGTGCACTCACCTAAACCATCCTACCTCTTTTTGCATCTGAGACCTTCTGAAGCCTTCTAGACTGTGTATGTGTGCGCGCTTTGCAGCCGTCGAGCTGCGTTGGATCTGTGCTGTTCTCGACCTGAGGTCGTGACCCAAAGAGTTTACGAGTACATCTTCCCGGTGCTTGGGCAGATGTGCGGTGGTGACGAGCACAGAGAGAGGGTGTCTCCTGTGTACAACGAGATGGCAGGTCTCTGTCCGTTGTACGTCTCCGTTTCAGAGCATGAAGTGTGCTTGGATGAAAACAAGGAGGTGATCGACAAGGCGGACTTCCTGCAAAGGATGCAGGCGGTATTAAATGGTTTAGTAGCCGGTCGGCGAAGGCTGAAGTTTACCCCAACATGTACTCAGTTTCGGATTTCGAAACATCTAATTATAATTTCACATCCGCTGGCCCTGTCAGGCCAAGAATGCCGGTGTTGATGTGACTGTGGACCTCGTTCCACACATGCCTCACGCCTTCCAGTGGTGCTCAGCGTTCTTGCCAGAGTCGCGAGAGTCCGATGACCGCATCGTGGCCTGGATGCGGAAGAAGCTGAAGCAAGAGGGCCAATAGCTTCCGTCGTATAGACGACGGCAGCCAAGTCGCCAACCGGAAAGAGATCATTGCGATCGCATCGCTGTTTGCTTGACAGGGCAACCTTGATTGCTGTCATGTGACTTTGGACTTTTCACGCTTTCGGTAGATCAACAAATCGCGGAGCTCGACGCCGTCGCATCACTTGAAACTGCGAGCTGCGGTGAAAACGGCTTGAGGCAGGGCCAGGCAATTCGGGGCCCCGTCGTGGCCCTTGGCGCTCGCAGGGCCGCTGTCTCGAAGTCGCCGTCACGCGATCGCCCGGATGGGGACGGTCGGGACGGTCGGGTGAGGGCCTTGGTGGATCTTGGCAATCCCGTAGCCGTTTCTTGATGCGACGAGAAGAGAGAAGCCGAGGGCGATGCGGATGCTGTCCAGAAGGAGGAGGTGCGCAAAAGGGTTTCAAGCGGTTTCCCTTTTGGTTCCTCAGCTTCGCTTCGCTTGGAGGAGAAGCAGGCACTCCTTGCCAAGAAACAGGACATGGAGGCTGGAGATCAGGAGGTCATAATTACGTAGATTTGTACCGTCACGCACAGCTGTCAAATGCTGTCAATCTAGTTACATCTGTCAAGGAGATCGCGCGGAAGAGCGCGGATCGAGAGGAAGGCAAACAGCCGATCTGTGGGGGTTATGTGCTTTTGCAACTGCGCTGGCTTGGGCCTGTGCCAGCCCTGCGCCATGAGCTCGATGCCCTGGAGAAGCGCGGGCTGGCGCTGGCGACGAGGTCTCCGACAAACTCACGCCTTCCTTTCGTAAGAAGTCAGATTGTTCATTGGCAGCAAAGCATAGCAGCATGCTGGACTGCGAAGAGAATGAGAGGCTGCTTCGGCCCAACACAGATCACCCTCTGCCTTCCTCCCCTCCTCTCCTCCCCCGTGGTGGCCCGCAGGTTAGACGCAGCGAGGGCAGACCTAAGTCCTGCCAGTAAGAAGCGACTGGCCGAGGTGGGAGTTGCAGCATGTTCTGTGTGCACGACTTCGTGCAGTTGAGATTATTGCTTGTGCCCTGCTGCTAGCCGAAGTGAAGGCGGTTTCCATCCGCCGGGCTGCTTCCACGATGCTTACTTGCGAGAGGGACTCGCTGCAGGAGGAGGAGGGGCCCAACAGCCAACATAGCCTCAACTCCCAACTTCCGTCGTTCTCATGCAAAGGTCCGGCTCCTCAAGTCCCAGTCCATGAGCCTGGAGGAGAAGGCTTGAGAACGGCTGTTCCCCAGCTGGGTGTTGCTTTGTGCTTCTGCTTTGTAGGTGGCTCGGCTCTCCAAGCAGCTCGGCGATGCCAAGGCGGCACGGGCGCACACATGGCACAGCTTGCTTTGGGCAGCAGTCGCAGAGGCGGCGACCCAGCGGGGCGACGAGGAAACGGCGCAGCTGCGGCGAGAGCCTGGATCCCGGAGACCCGTCTGATCGTCGAGGTCGCCCAACAAAAAGCTTTCTGCTTTGATCTGTGCTGCACAGCTTTGCTTGCCGAGGCTTCTGGAGCGGCGCGAAGAGCGCGCCGCCTTCGCGGCCCAGCAGGCGCGCGGGCTGCGATGTCCAAAACATTCGGAGGATTGGGCTGTCTTGTGTGAATTTTGGGTTCTGTTCCAGTTCCGAGTCAATGACAGTTGCAACTCAAGATACGAAGTGACGCGTGGAACCATAATCGCCTTGGCAGTTGCTGATCAAAGAGCAAACGATGGTGAGACGTGCTGTAAGATGCCAACACCGGCCGAAACTGTCGTGGGGAAGACCCGTGGCATTCTTACCACGGATGTGTCTCGGGATGGGGTAATTCGTTTGGGTCCAGTAGGTATAGCGGGTACGTGGCAAGAGACCAAGAATCCCATGACTTTTCACCAGGCTGCCCACGCCAGGACCGGGGCGGGCTTGCGGGTGCAGGCAGAGTCGACCCACCGCCTTCCAAGCCACGAAAAGCATCACCCCTGCTCTGCTTGTACCACGCAGTTGGCTGCAGTGTATGCGGAAGGCATCCGCACTGGATGACCACGTGCTGCGGCTGACGAAAGCAGTCGAAAAGGAGCAGGAGTTGCTCGCAAAGGAGCCCTTTGCAAGCATGTTCGTTCCATGAGTGATCGGATGATGAGGGGCAAGTTTTCATGCCTGGACGAGGACAAAGACAAGCTTCTGAACGACCAGGAGCTGACTCAAAGTGAGGCTTAACACAGCACACTGCGGGAGGCATGCGCTGCCTGTTGGAGTCGGAGAGCTGCCGGCAAGGCCCACGAGGAGAAGCTGCTTTCCCGTGCACTGCTGCAAGACCTGCCGGCAAGGCGGGACCGATTTTTCACACAAACAGCTCTGACGTCGGCCATGTCTTGGAGTCGACATGACCATCCGGATCTGCGCCGCTTTTTTGGCTCAGCTTCATGGATCCGTTACCGAACCCGCGATATCCTGCCATCATGACATGGTGATGGTAATCAGACTCCCAGACAGGAATGGGAACGTGGAGGCCCCAGTCAGTCGGGTCAGGGTCGGTGGCTCGAAGTCGCGACTCGCCTCAGCTGCTGTGTCCGCACTGCAGGTTAGCTTGTAGTCCGCAGATTGTTTTTTGCAGGTCCTTGCGCCGAGTGCTGCAGCCCCGAGTGACTCCACGGCTGCCTTCTATCCTCTTCAGCTAGGTGGGACATATGGGGTCGAGGGATCTACCCGATGTGCTGGCTGCAGCTTGATGATGCTTCATGCAATTTGTGCTGTTCTCACAGGGTTCAGGTGTGACCAGTATACAGTATACATGTTAGTCTAATGTATTACCAGGCAACAGGACCATACAATATCCCCTCCGGCATTTTGCATGGTTCGCGATAAAAGTGGACACCCGCACCCAGATTCAGCTGTGCCCCAAGCGGCATTTTCTGTAGTCCGAGGGCCTGGACGACGTCGACCCCTGGCCTCGCACAAGGTACTTCAATTAGCCCATAGGGGCGGAGATCTTAAGTTACAAGAACAAGCTTTTGATTTTGAGCAGCTGTGCGTGCTGACAGCGTGAAGTGCCACCATCCACAGAAAGACAGATTCTTTCCGCACCGGCACCATCGCGTGTGAACCGCGCGCGCTTGCAGATTGAGCCGCAAGTTATCCTCACAGAAGACGATCAAGAGGATGCTGATGCTTACCAGGAAAGAAAAGATCGCGTGACTGGAAAGATACAGCCCATCAAGCTGCTGTGGAAGATTGTCCGGACGGGCAGTTGCAGGATCAGTAAGTTGAAGTTGAGCATAGCCGCAACAAGATACATTGAGAGGGCAATGCTGCATGGCGTGTACGGTGTTCCTAACGGTAATGTGAACATGCATCGTGTCAGTCTGATGCTTAGCCGGCTTATTTTGAACGTTTGTCTAAAGGGGCGGCTGGAGCATTTTGTGTAGTTTCACACTTAAAAATGACGCCTTCAACAAGTTCATAGCAAGCTTTGGGTCGTGGGCTCGCATGGGTGCTTTTGCCATGTGCAGGCCTTGCGTACCTCTTCTTGGCGACTTGGTGCACTGGGTGACGTGCATCCTCAAGAGCTCAAAATCCCCGCTCCGCTGGTCCCAGAACTTCAGTAGCTACGACAAGATTCAACGAGGTCGGCTACTTGATCAGGACGGTCTTTGTCTGTGCCGGCCTACCCTCCTCAGTTGGAGTAACTCGGCTTTCAGACTGCGTGGCCAACCCCCTCCAAGATTTGGCAGAATGGGCAGCAGAACATGAGGTGATATTGATCGGCTTCGTTTTCTCGTATTTCTTCCAGTTTGTGTCGCGGCTGCAACTGAGGGGTCCTGGGCCTGTGCTGCTAGCTGCTAGCACATGATGGATGTAGTGCTTGGATTTCACACATGGCTCTTTCTGCACCACGCCACCAGGAGCTTTTGGCAGCTCGAGATCAACTCCAAGAGCTGTCGTTCTTCTTGGTGCCTCGTTTTTCCAATGTATGTTGAGGCCGCGATACAGCCGCCTAAAGGGTTCCATATCGGACAGCTGCTTGGTCTAGCTTTTGTGCAAAGGGCTAGGTTATCAGCTGTAGGAGGAAGTTGAGATGTTTTGACTTTTCGCCTTAACAATGCCTTAACGCTCAGGTACTTCTGACAGCCGGGCTCGAGATCCGCCTGAATGACCTCAGGTCGCTTTGGGCATGCATGCTGCTGCGAATTTGTAGGCCATCCAGCGGCTTCCCCGTGCAGGACATACATCTTTATCATGGCATTTCTCCCTGCCACGTGTGAGCTTCTGGCAATAGCATTGCAACTGGACCGTGAAAAGCTTGTGCCCGGCCGGGAACGGCCAACATTCCCTCTCCTTCCAAGGTACGGAGTGTTAGTTCTCGACTACGCGCCGTTGGAGGGCCTTGTGCCTGCTGGCTGCCAGATGGGGGGTTGAGAACCAGGGTTCGCGGCACCCGAAATCTGCACTGCCCCATGTCGATCCTGCCCAGGCTGGGCACGATTCTGGTGGCCATCGGTGACGGATTGGTCATACCGAAGATGAAAGAGTTCGGATACATCTTCAAGGGGCAGCTCGGCTTTTCTGCAGCCCGATATCCATTGAAGCCCAAAAAGCTAAACTTGCAAGGCATCCGATGCCGCGGCTCATGTTCACCTGGGCTCCTCTGGAAGCTTCTTTTGCTCTGGCAACCTTCGGTGCGCTGAGCGGCCATGCCCTCGGCACAGCGGCGCCAGCGGTGAAGCAGTGTGTAGCAGTGTGTGTCCTTCAAGATGCCACATCTCTACAGGCACATCTCTACAGGTCGTGCTGCTAAAGCTGAAGAGGGTCAGTTTGTACTAGAGATCACAGAAATCCAAATCAATTCCCTACCATTTCAGGCTTCGCGGCGCCGGCAGACTCGGCCATCAGCACAGGTACCCTGCTGGGTGGCAATGCCAGCAGCCGAGCCTCCCTTCACTTTGAATGCTGGTTCAGACATGTCCAGACTCCCAAATTCCTGCATCTGGCTTTCGTTGTTCTGCGAAGTCAGGTGATGCGCATCATCGCGACCGTAGTCGGCGGAATGGTGTTGGGTGGCGCAGCAGGTTGGTTGATCCCCAGGAGGACACAGCTCACCATCTCCGGAAAGCAGGCGCCCGGGCAGAAACCGCAGCAAGGAGCCCCATTCTTTCGCTCTTCCCGAGCTCCGAATTTGCAAGCTTCGCGCGACAAATAGCTACTGATGCAGAATGTCGCAGCGACACCTGACATGCCAGTGGTTGTAGCACAGTTTTTGAAACCTTGCATGGTCATCAAATACAGATGCATGCCGGCGACCTGGTCTGCGACACAGGAGTTTGCGACTCGTTGGTAGGCAGGTGTAACGGTTTCGAGGGCTTTAAATACCATATCTGCAGATGTCCCAGTGAGGTGTTCACAGGCCAACCAGTGGAAGCCAGGGGCTCAACTTTGACTCTGTGAGAGAGGGGGCGTGCAGCAGGTAGCTGTAAGCAGACAAAAGTTGAGCAAATGGCCTATGTGGTTTCTCGCAGCACTTCCATAGCGTGAAATTGGCAACTGAATCTGCTCTTAGCAGAGTCGCCGAAGCAGCTGAGGCTTTCCTGATGGTTGTCTCGGTGGCGCTGTCGGCCTTTGCTTTGGGCGTCTCCGATTCAGGGGCGACACTGGTGCCAATGCCGCTGATTGGCGGTGCTTTCTTTCAGTCAGATACCTGTTGGCAGCAGAGGGCAAGGGATTGCGAGAGAGCAGAAACGCTTCAGGCGTAGGCATTCGCATCGTTTCTGCGAGGGAATTTTGTGGACGAGCCTGTCCCTTTGCAACGTGTCGAATGTCGGTTCAAGGAGCTGATGGTCATCATGACGGGCGTCTTCTTCTCGGCTGTGGCTGCCGAAGCGGACCTTCACCAGGCAGCTTTGGACAGGATGAGACTCTTGCTGTAACTTTGCAAGCTCGGTTCCCAAGCCGAACCAACCCTATCCATCCGCGATTGCCTGTTCTGTTTGGCGTGGTTGAGCCTGTTGCCAATGTGCAGGTGGAAAGAGTGATGGGCGGCGTCTGGATCTTTGGGCAGCTGCTCCTTTTCAGCATGAGCCTCGTCTGGCAACCATGCAGGAATTGCGCTTGTTGCCAATATGGCCACGCAGGTCACCAAAGCCCTTAACTAAACTTGTCATGAGAAACATCTGGAACCTGAAGCATTACGTATGGCGTAAGGCGTGATGGCACCTCAAGCATCTATTGATTCAGCGAGATTCCTTCATGCTGGCATCGCTTCCCAGGATAGGCAGCCGAACAACGCTGGATATCTTTCCAGCATTCTGGCATCATGTGCGGCCTGGCACTACTGTTTGGCAAGCCTGTTTACAGCTCAGGCCCGGAATCTTTGTGAGCTCCATGCTGTCAGGTTTCCCTTGATGGCCTGCGGGCTGGCAGCAAGATTCGTGGGCATCTACCTTGCCATCAACGGCATTCTCATCCTGGACTTGCCAGGTAGTGGCCAAGTTGAGCCTGAGCTTGCGACTGCGACACCTTTGCTCCTGCCAGGTCATCCGTTTCAGCCTTCCACGGTGATGCAAGACGTCACCTTCTGCGACTTGACTCGGTTTCCGGGGAATCGGTTAGAGTAGAGAGGAGCTGCATGTCTCTGGTTGCAAGCTCAGAGCCCAGGCTTCGTGTCGATCCTGCCTCGAGCAACGATCCAGGCGTGCGTGTGTGTGATTGTACGTCCGCGTGTGCGTGTGTGCGTGTGTGTGTGGGGATCCCAAGCTACAACGGGCTATACCATTCTAGAAGCCACTTTTACAGAAGTCGCAGGGGGTCAGCGCATGGCATTGTGACGCTGGCCAACGAAGCTAGCAACACCATGGGAAGAGGTTTGGGACGCCAAACCTCGTACCTGCTCATGAACGTAGCAGGCATCTAGTCTCTTCGCTGTGTATTGGTTTTCATCATATTTGACATTATGTACTTCCTGGATGGCGCGGGGACAAGCGGAGAACCATGCGAGTCCGAGTGCGAGCACAAGTATTAGGTTCAAGGTGTTGCTTGGCTTTTTTACTATTAAATTGCAGCAAGGAAATCCGAGCCTATTGAGGGACCTCCCACAACGTTTTATGTCTCAACTGGGTCTTGAGCTCATTGCTGAGTTGAGATTACTCTTGAGAACAGCCTGCCAGGGATGCCTGGGTGTTCGAGTGTAAATGGGCATGGCCTTCCGTCACGGCACCATTACCGCTGCTCTCGAGGCAGTATTACTTTGAGCATCAGAGCCCCGAGTGGGACGAAGCGACACTTGGCTAGGGTCCAACAGGCTCAAAACCTAACAGATCGGAAAGTCTCAGTTGAATGGGAAAGTCTATTGAGCTCAAGAGACGTTGAGATGAGCGGAGACGCAGATCCTGAAATCGAGCTGAAATATGCTTGAGAGCGTAGGACATGCATAAATTTAAATATAAGTGCCTGATTAATGCTGGCAACTTGTCGTACTTGATCAGCTTTTGCGGTTGTTGCTTTTCACGAAAGCTCCTCGTGAAGGAGCTTCGTTCATTACCTCACAGAGTGAGCTTGGTGTTATCGGGGGCGGGGGGGGTGCGGGGGGGTGGCCAAAAATTGGGTTTTTTCGGCTATCCCCCATCTGGAGCTGGCAAAAAACCCCGTTGCCAAAGGGGCTTGTTTTGGGCCAGATTTCGGTCCTTTCGGGTAAGTGGGTTTTTAGACGTCCAAAGGAAAAACAGGCGTCCTCTGATGCTGCTGATGCTGGCCTGGGCGTGTCGGCTGATGCTGCTGATGCTGGTCGTATCGTGGCCACGTTGTGCGTGCTTCTCTAGCATTCTTGCTCTAGGCGTGCTGCAACATGNCTGATGCTGCTGATGCTGGTCGTATCGTGGCCACGTTGTGCGTGCTTCTCTAGCATTCTTGCTCTAGGCGTGCTGCAACATGTCTGTCTGTCTATGTTTGGCGAAAAGTTGGTATGTTGAGTCAAAACCTGCTTCTCACCTGTCGCAGTCTTTGTGTGGCCATGTGACAATGTGTTCATATGTTGGAACAAAACCCTCGTGTTGACATGTTATGTTGGATCAAAACTGCTCCCGCCAGTGTTGTTCTCTGCAACTTTCTGTCTGCTGCAATGCGGGCTTGCTCCTGCAGTTTCCTTACCATGGCAGCTTCAGTCAGACAGAATCTGAAACTTGGCATTTGTGAGTTTCGCTGTGTCGCCAGCCCTGCCTCCGCTAGAGCTTTCGTCCCAGCCGTGGCTATCAAACAGCTTGCCGCCATGGAGAAAAACATTCAGCAAAATTTCAAGCACATCCTCAACATCTACACTGCGGGCCTTCAACCATCTACTTCACGGCAGGCACCTACGGTGTCGGGTCCTCAAGCATCTACTTCCGTGCAGGCTCCTATGGTGTCGGGCTTGCAGACATCTACATCACTGCAGGCTCCTATGATGTCGGGTTTGCAGGCATCTACATCACTGCAGGCTCCCACGGTGTCGGGCTTGCAAGGACCTACTTCACTGCAGGCTCCTACGGTGTCAGGCGTGCAAGGGTCTATTTCAGTGCAGGCCCCTACGGTGTCGGGTTTGCAAGGGCTACTTCACTGCAGGGTCTTACGGTGTCGTGACCAGTTCAACCGGAACTTGGAAGGCATCCAATTCCCCAGCGTGCAAAGCACAACGTATGGCATCCAGCTCCTACGGTGTCGGGCCCTCAAGCATCTACTTCCGTGCAGGCTCCTATGGTGTCGGGGCTTGCAAACATCTACATCACTGCAGGCTCCTGTGGTGTCGGGTTTGCAGGCATCTACATCACTGCAGGCTCCTACGGTGTCGGGCTTGCAGGGACCTACTTCACTGCAGGCTACCCAGCATGCAAAGCACAATGTATGGCATCCAGCTACTCAGTAGATTGCAGATGTTGTTTGTTCGGTTTTGATTTTGGTTTTAAGGTCCATATGAGCATAGGGAAACATCCAACTATCTGGCAACCTGCAGAGCTTCACGCTTGGCTACGACTTGGCTACGTAGTCAATGTTCTTGGGCATCTACTTTGGTTTAGGCTTCCTCCAGGGAGGTTCGTGTGTGTGGGGATCCCAAGCTACAACGGGCTATTCCATGCTAGAAGCCACTTTTACAGAAGTCGCAGGGCTGTACCATTCTAGAAGCCACTTTCACAGAAGTCGCAGGGGGCCAGCGCATGGTGTTGTGACGCTGGCCAACGAAGCTAGCAACACCATGGGAAGAGTTTTGGGACGCCAAACCTCGTACCTGCTCATGAACGTAACAGGCATCTAGTCTCTTCGCTGTGTATTGGTTTTCATCATATTTGACATTATGTACTTCCTGGATGGCGCGGGGACAAGCGGAGAACCATGCGAGTCAGAGTGCGAGCACAGGTATTCGGTTCAAGGTGTTGCTTGGCATCTTTACTATTAAATTGCAGCAAGGAAATCCGAGCCTGTTGGGGGACCTCCCACAACGTTTTCTCTTTGATGTCTCAGCTGAGTCTTGAGCTCATTGCTGAGTTGAGATTACTCTTGAGAACAGCCTACCAGGGATGTTTGGGTGTTCGAGTGTGTGTGTGTGTGTTTGTGTGTGCACCCTGATTCTAAGCTAAGGGGTTATTGGTCAGACAATAGCAGCAGGGGGGCAACGGCCCGTCTTTCTACATTGCCCAACGAAGCTATGAGAGATGTGGTGGATGAGAAGGTTGATCACCTTCTTGTAGCTGCTTATACAGAGGATGGCAACCAGGCTAGGCCACAAACCTGGCATGCCGAGGGAGTTTGCATTGCAGTGTTGTCGTCAGCTTTCAGGTCACTTAGGCAAATCCCCATCGACATCAAGATCTTCCCCAGAAAGTGTGCGTGGTGGTGTCAACCTATTCTCCGTGTGCGGGCTTGTCGCCACCGGCAACACTCGCTCATGCGAACTGCCAGGGTACGTTGTGCGGCCCATTATGGTACCATAACAAGTCGTACTCCTTCGGGACAGACTAATGGAGCGTATTGATGGTGGCCAGTTTCTTCAGGTGCTAGGCCCAACCGCTCCTATGGGGCCAACAGTGGAATGGTGCCCCGATTTCGCCAGGAGATGGGCCTTCGTGACCAAAAGGTCCTCCGGTGACTCGAGCAGTCGTATGGTGCTCATGAAGGAGCGTGATTTCGAGCGTTGATCAGTGTCAGCTCATGGTTTTATGACAGCATCTATGCCTCAAACAACGTGCTTTCCCAACCCTCATTGCCCCTTGGGCCGACCCGCCAGCTGGTGGATGAGAGGGGGAAATTTTCGTTCTCATTGCACTTGGGACCGTCACGCCAGCTGGTGGATGAGAAGTGTAGATGTGCCAGGACCCAAGCACAAAATCGGCCAGGACCCAAGCCGAACGACGACGAAGACGACAACGACCGCAACGATTATTAAGGACACGTGCAGCACGACGACAATGACGACATTGACCGACGACCGACGATTACTAAGAATGCTGCAACTGCGACTCGGTCATGTCTCACGGTTTTCTCGCCTGTCAGCCGAGCTATCGTCTTCTCCTTTTGCTCTCTCTCTCTCTCTCTCTGCTCTCTGTCCCTCTCTCTCTCCCTCTCTCTCTCCCTCTCTCTCTCCCTCTCTCTCCCTCTCTCTCTCTCTCTCTCTCTCCCTCTCTCTCCCTCTCTCTCCCTCTCTCTCCCTCTCTCTCCCCCT